>JADBJO010004391.1:0-40000 GCA_016801955.1 Conus betulinus | reverse complement strand
GTATATGTTGCCCATAAGTTTGAACAGTTCATATAGGTGGAACTGAGGGACCAGACCAGCACTGAAATGAGTAGAGGGCTTGTCAGCCAATCTGCCAGTCATGAGGTTCCATTTTGGGGTGGATAAATGTTGCTCTGTCCAATCACTACACACGCACCTGATTCAGTTCAGGTTGTGGAAAAAAAGGATTGGGCTCCATCTTCCATGATGCTGTGATCCAGACAAGGTGAACCTGTAGCAGTCTACTGTCCCCCACAGCCATCACGCTATGAGATTTTAATCTTTACACACTTACAGAAATACCAGGCAGAGCCAAGTGATTATACATGTTAGTGTCATTTCAAATACTTAAGCATCAGTAATGTGTTTGGCTCCTGCAAAATTCATGCCTATCTAAATCCACCCAAATTTCACTGAGCTAACAGAATTCTGAAATACTCTGCAGACCTAATGACCAAGTTGTGTATTGCGTTGCAGATGATGAAAAAGAAAAAAGAGGAGTGATGTGACAGACAGCGTGGATCGGCTGATCAGCAAACACCAGGGGAAGAAGAGTCGTTGGTTTGAATCCTCCTAGAGATAACTGACAACTGGCTTCACACAAGTCCACACATTATCACTCATGACAGTGGACAGGCAGCCTCCATTGTTGCTTGGCTCAGCACTGAAAGCATTGTGTACCAAAGGCTGGATGCACAATCAGGCATTAGATTATCAAGGAATTTTCAAGAGAGAGAGGGCGACAGTACAATGAATAACCGGATCTACATTTGTCTTGCGTGGGATTTGTCTCAGAGCTGTAGTTGTGGTTCCTTTTTTTCAATTACACTTTTTTTTTATTGTAGTTCTTTTTTTGTTAGGAGTTGGTACGTATCATAGATGCAGAGCATGATGTTACGCCAAAAATAGGTCAGACGATAGGTGTATTATGCCTCCTGCATAGTTATTCTTTTTTTGTTGCAGCCAGAGGAGAGAATCTTTGGTTCTTTTCTCCTCCTCCTCTTTAGTATATGGTTAATCACTTTTTACTCTCTTTTTTCCCCTTAACCCATCACCACGGATGATGAGGCAGACAGATCTAATCAATGACCCACCATGTTTGACATTAAGTGCAGGGTTTCTTGGGAAAGGGGAGAGGGGTGAGAGAACAGAGGGCTGTAATGCACGCTGCATGAAGTTCAGATCTTGTTTGTTCTTTACATGAGACAATGCCAACATCCAGCCTGTGCTTGGTACTAAAGAAGGCACAGTCCAGTGTGACTGATGTTGATGAAGCACCTGCCTAATCAGTGCTGATGGATGAAAACTGTGATTGCAGCTCTGAATAGATGGAGATCATGAATAGATTTTGCTAATGTGTTTGTGTGTATGTATGTGCATGTGTGCATGTGTGTGTGTGGTTTGTGGCTGCTTTTAGATTGATTTTTCCCTGTTGGTGACAAAGTGACTTGCGGTAGGTTTGTGGACCCTGTTCTAAAGTAGTGTTCTGAGGCTGGTCTGACAGGTGAAGTGTAGGTGTGCAAATGTTCAAGTCTAATGAGAGCATGCCTTTAAACACCTGTGTGTGTTCTGTATAAGACTGTTATTTTATGCAGATACGAAATTTAGGTTGTTTTGATGCTGTTACTTTCTTTTGCCTATGTGTGTCAGTGCATTCAAGAGTGTGTGTGTGTGTGTGTGTACATGCAGTTGCGTATGCAGGTGTATATAAGACTGGATGTCAGATTTGTCTGATGCATTTGATCTGTAACTTGAGTAATAAAGATTCAGCCAGAGTATGTCTTTACATATGAGTGAGTGTGTGTGTGCATGAGCTCGTGTGCATGCACTTGTATGCTGACGCTCTTGATGACAAGTGTGTGTTACGATGTTGCTGCATGTCAAATCACTGACAGAGCCGGTGTACAGGAAATGTATGAAACAACATCAGTTAGTTGTTGAGTGGTTACACAGTTGTTTTGTGCATACACTTGACCCCAAAAGTGGATAGGTCAAATGAACCCCAAATCTGGGAGGTCCCAATAATTCTTATATTGTATAGCAAAATGTTCGGCTAATTTGATATTTAAGTATGACAGACCAAGGCTCTTATCAAACCTCTCTTTCTTTCCCTCTCTCGCTCTCTCTATCAGTCAGTCTGTCTGTCTGTCTGTCTGTCTGTCTGTGTCTCTCTCTCTCTTATACTGATCTCACACACACACACATACCCCCCCCCCCCCACACACACACACACACACATGATCACAGACACACAAAGCACTAAACACACAACAGATTCACACACACACACGCACACACACACACACACACACACACACAAACACACACACACACACACACACACACATGTAATTCTGAATACAAAATATTAAAATTTTCATGAAAAAAAAAAATCACAGACACACAATGCACAAAACACACACACAGATTCACACACACACACACACACACACACACACACACAAACGCGCACACACATGTAACTCTGAATACAAAATATTAAATTTTCATGAGAAAAAAACAAAATCACTGCCTGTTGAAACAAAGTGCTGACCATTGGAAGCACAGTGTGTGTGTGTGTGTGTGTGTGTTTGTGCGTTATTTGTCTGTGATCGTGTGTGTGTCTGTGTGTATCTGGGTGAATGTTGTGTGTATCCTTGTGTGTGTGCATACGTGCACGCATGTGTGTGCACGCGTGCATGCATGTGTGTGTGTGATGTTCATGTGCGTATGTGTGTCTGTGATCATGTGTGTGTGTGCGTGTGTGTGTGTGGTTCATGTGTGTGTCTGTGATCATGTGTGTGTGTGTGTGTGTGTGTGTGTGTGTGTGTGTAAATGTCGATCGTAGGTATCTTTTTCCCTGTCAGTTTGACCCTGCTGTCGCCTCCTATCCTGTGAGTGCTTTGGTTTTGTCTTATTGTGTGTGTGTGCGTGTTTATGACTCATGAACACAGATTTGTGTGTGTGTGTGTGTGTGTGTATGCGTGTGTGTGTGTGTGTGTGAATGTGTGTGTGTGTGTGTGTCCCTGCTTATATTTTTTAGATGTTGAATTGTTAAAACTTGTTAGGATGGGCGCTACAGAAATGTTTCTCATTATTATTATCATGATATTTATTATTACATACTTCAGCTGTATAATTAATCCAAGTGTAGGCTTACAGTGGGTGGGGGGAAGGGGGGGGGGGGGGGGGGGGGGATTGTCGCACCTTCATTGCCCACTCTAGCCGACGTTAACATATTGACGAATCTGATGCATGAACTGCAGGAGCTCTAGCAAAAACAAACGAGCAAACAAAATGACAACAACAACAAAAGAACAAAACAAAGAAAACAAAAAGACGAAAAAAAAAAAAAGAAAAAAGGAAAAAAAAAAAAAAAAAGAAAGGGGAGCGATTGGGAGAGAAGAAGCGCAAAGTGAAAGATATAACCAAGATGAAAAAGAAAAAAAAAGAAAGAAAAAAGAAGAAGAAATGAAGGAGGAGAGGGGAGGAGAAAAGAAGTGCAACGTGAGCGATATAGGCTAACCAAGATAAAATGGTGCCGGATCTGCGGGTGGCTGACGGGTGTATAGTTTCTCTGTCTATCCCCCACACTCTCATCCCTACCACCACCACCCTTTTCTCGCCTTCCCCACCCCGTTCCCCCCGCGTGGACTGAAGCCCAGTGCTACACTCCAGCCGAAGTATAGCCCAAAGCGTGCGAGCTGCCACACCCAGTGTACAGCAGATGTTCAGAAGATAAGTTCAGCGGTCCCACGTGTGTTATTCCCCTGTTTGCGAATGGTTGATTCAGCGTGTTAACCAACTGAAGTAACTGTGAAAGTACTGACTGAAATACATCCAGGTGCGCACGCACACACACACACACACACACACACACACACACACAGAGGAGTGGGGGGAGAGGGAGGAAGCGAGGGGCGGGAGAACTGATATTAATGCATCTTATTGACATCAGTTTTGTTTTCTACCGCTCTGTCGTCAGTGAAGAGACTTCATGACAGCGATTTATAAGAATACAGAGACAAAAAAACTGATGATGATAATCAAGATAGAGTTAACGCGCATCTGCATGTAAAGTAGCACAACTTTGCGTATAAAGTAACAAAATAGATATTTGTGCTTCCAAAGTACCGAACTCGTCATAGTTAGATATACAAGTCAATCAATAAAAGACGAAGCTGGGTTTTGTTCGTTGTTTCGTTTTTTTTTTTTTTGTTGTTTTTTTTCGTTTTACCGTCTACAGAGTTTGCAAACAATCTGAGACGAATGATGTGACGATGGCTATTAATCCAACCTTTGTGATCTGTTCAGTTCCTGATGTTTCTGCTTCTAAAACCAGGAGCATGGCTTCACAGATCCTGTATTCTTGGAGCACAGTGAAGGCCAGGGATGGGCCAGGAAGCAAGACAATCCACTGTGCTATAAACATTGGTTTCTGGCCCAGCTACACTGAAAGAGAAAAAATGGACAGATAGATGAAAAGACAGAGATAGACAGACAGGCAGACAGACAGATAGATAGATAGATAATCAGTTTAACTGAGGGCACTTCCACAAATAATACTGTACACTTATTAACAGGAAGCCATGCATTTTCAAATGCGGGAACAACACACTTTGGCCTTGAACACCCATTTTGTAAGATTACTGCAGAGAGATAGAGAGAGAGACAGAGTGATAGAGTTTAATCATGCTTTGGCTATTGCCCGTCATGACGAGGTTACTTACTTGTCACTTGTGAGTTGATTTTAACGTGGTGACAGCCCTGATATGGCCCTTTGTGGTCGGCTGGGCTATAAGCAACATTATCTTGCCTTATCTTACTTACTTGTCCGATCTGACACTTATAAACAATGCTTTGGCTATTGCCCGTCATGACGAGGTTACTTACTTGTCCGATCTGACACTTATAAACAATGACATTGTTTACATTGATTAATAAGTGTTTTTAACATTCAGGACAGTACAAAAGGTTCTGTAAATGTTAAACCTCTCACTGTTGTTGATACAGAAATTCCAATCTTGCCATCTGCACAAAAATAATCTTTCTGTAGAAGTTTCCAGAAAGTTGTTAATTCTCTCTACGCCTTGATTCAGCCATAATGTCCAAATCCAAACATACAAAAATGAACAGCGAATATCAGGGGTCCAGTATTTGTTGTCACTCATGTCCAAGTCAAAAAAGCATTCTGTAGGCTTATATAGGGTAGTCTACATCCGTCCATTCTTGGCTGTTCTGGCCAAAACTTAACAAACATAGCTGAGTTTACACATACAGGGTATCTCTTTGGTTCTCCATACATCATGTCATTAGGTATTCGTATTTCTATGCCAGAAGTCTTTGAATAGCAAACAAGTACATCTATTCGCAATGGAGTACAGCATTGTCGAGTCCCAATACCTCTGCACCATACTGAACAATAGACTGAATATGTGAGTCAAATAATTTTAAAAGGCAATAGTGGTAAGAACACTTCAGTTCAGATAACTTTTGTAAATAAGAAAAAAGAAGATTGAGAATAAATTCAGTTTAAATAGCTTTTGAAAACAACAACAACAACAAAAACTTAAAAAAAGAGAAACTCAGCAATGTTCAAATGTAATTTGCTAACTGTTTACAAACATACTCAACACACACTCAACAATCACAGGCTCAGTAATCCCATTGTACGTCTATCTTTCTCTGGCAGCTAAATAACTCTTCCCTTTCCGGTGTTGCTTTTGTCCATATTGGCCTTTAGCTGCAAAGAAGCAGCTGTACTTGAAAGTGATGACACTAACAAAGCACGGGAGATTGGGGAATGTGGTTTCACCTTCCACAAGGCAGAAGTTGGTGACTGGGGCGGATGCAAAAGTGGTGTCCCATGTGATCTCATGTGCTTTCTGTCTGTCGTCACGCTCAGACAGCACAGTCAGACAGTCCTGCATCATGTGACAGGCTGGTCATGGTTCCACGCGACCCTACTGACTGGTGTTTGAAGAACCAGGATGGTGCGCGCGCGCGCGCGCGTGTGTGTGTGTGTGCGCGCGCGCGCGCGCGCGCGCACGCATGCGTGCGTGCATGCGTGTGTGTGTGTGTGTGTGTGCTCGCGCATGCTTGTGAGTGCGTATGTGTGTGTGTGTGTGTGTGCACGTGCGCGCCCGTGTTTATGTGTGCGTGCCTGTGTGTAGGGAGGGGGGCGGGTAGGGGGGGATGGAGAGGGCGTTTTGATCACAAAGAATGTGATATCAGACATGCAGATCAACAACAGCGTCCAACAAAGTACAAACAAGATGTCCAGCAAGCTTTATCAAGCGCAACCTAGAGATCGGCAACCTCAAGTGACCGCCTAGAAACCGGCCCTGATGACAGCTATGTTACAGTATGCTCGGCTGATATGTGCCCCTTTCTCCAACACAAGTGCTAGTTTCTGATTAGATCCAGGAGGTGAAGGCCACATGGGGCTTCGTCGTGCATAGTTTGTTGGTAGAGCTGAAGTAGGCAAGTCTCAAAGCAAGAGAGAAGGACTACACGTAGGAACTGCGCCAGAACCTCGTCGAGGTCAAAGCAGAGACGTTCTGGTCAAAGCTAAGGTACCCCTTGACCGCCCGTCTGCTGAAAAGAAGCCAGTGACAGTCCTGCCCTGACTTAATCCTATGATGCCCCCTCCCGTACAACCCTTTCACACCAGAAAACCTTCCTGCCGTGCCCCTCACATTTCCATTCACCCAGGGGAGGGCAAGTCTAAGTAAGGGGAGGGTAGCCAGTACGTTCTCCTTCTCTGGGAGCTGTTCACTTCCCTCCTCTGCGAACGCTTCCACTAACACTTAGGATAGGTTTCCAGCCCACTGATTGTAGTGTAAGTGAAGTATGGCACGGAGCTGATTGGGTGTACTCACAGACATGTACATTTGAAATCGATGGGTGTACCCTTGAAAACTACTCCTGGCCTGTAGCCGGAGAGGCCTATACTACCTTGAACATCATTACCATCATTGGGCATACATCTGTTTCTTTATTAGCATTTTGGTGCATTTTACAAATACTGTCGGAATGTCCTCCAGTTGCGAGTGGTATTTTTCATCGGCCGACAGATATCAAGAGAAAGAGTTCACAGGGATGCCGGGCTAGTTCTTATTTTTCTGGCACCAAGTGATGGCATTGAACCAATAAGGTTCCTTAAAAAATGAAAGGACTGGTAGAGTTGTTCACTTTGAGCTGTATTCACTAATTTTAGAATGTCAACATTTCGCAATGCACCGAAACACTTACATGGATTATGGTGTTTTGTGTGCATGTTTTATTTTGTGGCTTATGGCCACACGCTCAGCAGACGAAACCAATGTAACCAGAGTGGTGTCCCCTTCGGGCGCTGCGGCCAGAGTGATTTTTACTCAGTTTTTATGAAAAATGCCTGGCGGACGACGAATATTTTCACGCATTCAGCCTGGTTCGGCTTATCCATCGTCGACCAAAAGTTGTGGATCATCGGGAAGGTAAATTTAGTAGTAGATGATAAATTTTATATAGAGAGTATGCAGTGAGTACAGCTCCGAAACCTGAATCCGTGAATCCGTGAATCGCTAAAAAAAACCGACAGGGGAAAGAAGGTACCAGCGTGTTTCACTGTAGGCAGTGAATGCTACATCCTGAATGGGCTGAATTTGGACCGAACCTTCTTGAACGTGGAATCAACTTTCGTAACACTCAAACAGTAATGCACGATTTAAAATCGATAGCAAGACCAGTGGTTTGAAAAATAAGGCAATGAATTGAACCGTAATCGAGTCACAAACAGTGGCTCTTGTTCTAATACCGAAAACGAAACTCGGCAAGCAGCATTATAACATGATTAAACAGTAAATTGAAGGTCGAGTAACGCATGGCATTCTAGAGCTGCCGTGTAGTTTACATCTCCAGTATTAAGAAGTTGTGGATCCAGTCACACTCACTCAGCTGAAATACATCGTGAGAGTATTTGCCATTCTGATTCAGTGATTGACTTTGTAATATATACGAGATTGGGAGAAACTGGCATCATGGAAATTACCTGTACATTCCAGTACACATCACTTGAATGAAGAAACGCTTGGTAAATCATAAACAGCAATATAGGCTCTTCTCATTTTTCCCCTGAGCCATCCATGAGTGGGATGAACTCCCAGCACACATTGTAGAGGCAGACTCCCCTGACAGTTTTAAAAATAGTCACCTCCCACCTCAGTGCTTACACTCTTGACAGTCTCACTGCTGCAAAACATCAGGAGTAAGATTAACCCTCTTAGTGCTCTGTATATTGATTTAAACTTTAAAGAAATGTAGTTAAAATCTAGGACGGAAAACTCGTCGTACACCACATTTGAGAATTTGGCTTCTGCATACATATTATTTGCACTAGATATGCAAACCTATACATTTTTAGAAACTAGAGATGTTGTAGAATCTAGTGAAATAACTCCAAAATATAAGCAGAGAAAATTTCTGAAAAAGTTATTTGAAAAGTAAGTCAAATGTTAGGAGAGACTCAGTTTTTCTTCTGTACTACCTAACCACTTTAGACTGGAGCTAAAATGAAGACAAATATATGCTGGAAAACATGGGAAAGATGATAATTCTTTTGACTTGACCTATGTACAATAAATTGTGCCTCAAATGATGTACCTATAATTCAGCATCCAGACAATCAAATCTGAAAAAAATGATTACAAGACAGTACCATGATGGCAGATGAAGATATTCTTCACAGTGTAATCCAGAACAATGGCGAAAAGGTAATCCAAAACGTCATTCACGTTGTTTGAAACACCACAGTTTTCCTGCTTGAATGTCAAAACACTTGAAACTTGAGAGAAAACTAGAAGAACATGTCCTTGGAAGACACAAAACAAAGTTAGGGCCTTGGTCTTCCGTGGAAGGCTGAAAAGCACTTGGAGCAGAGTCCCACGTCACATCCAGAACATTCCCAGCCAGAGCGCACATGAGTAGGATGGTCAGCAGCACAGTTCCTCTTTCTTCAACTCCTTCACTCTCAGCTTCTCTCTCCTCTGCAGTAGTGCTTCCAGATTCTGGATCACACAAGAAAACATGTATCCTAAGTCTTCTGTTCATTTCATTGTTTCATAATGGTGCAAGAGTTGTTACAGAGAGCTTGACTCAGTTTCCACTAAGTCTGATTTTCAGAAAGAAAAAAAAATGCCCAGCATTACTTATTCATTCTATGAAAAATGAAGTCATGCATAAAATCATAAATTTTTAAGAAGAATAAAATCTGAATCACTAGCATATAAAGAAGGGGAAGGGCTAGATAGCTTTCATTGGAGACACGCCCACACTGTTTCCAAACTAAAAAAAAAAAAAAAACAAACAAAAGTTATAAATTGTTCTCTTCAGATCACCACTTTTATTCTAAAGTGCTTTCAAAACACCTACAATCACCCAGAAACGATCTTCTAGTTTGATCAGGCCATAGCCTATCACTCCTGTAAGTAACCATGTACCCTGCCCCCTCCATCCCCCCTTCCTTCATGTGGCGGACCAACAAATGTAAAATAACCAATGACTGCACGCAGCAAGTGTTCCATGACTTGACAAACAAAATAATCAAAGTTTATCTACTCACCTGCTTCGCTTTCGTTACTACTGCCTTCGGCAACTGATTGTTCACTCGTGCCACTTTCCATGCAACTCCTGCTCGACTAGGTCGCTGATTCACTCAGTATTTCAGTCAAAACCGACGAAAAACTTCGAGATAACTGACTGACAAGGCTTGACGGTGCACAGTGGATACTAGCAAGTCATGTGAAGTGATCAACCCGGATGTTTAGCAGTGGTGGTATAATGGTTCTCGTCAGAGCCACGATCGTGGCCCAACGCACTCAGGCGGTAAAGCCACGATCATGGCCCATCACAGTCAGCGGGTTAAAACACACGCAAACACAAACTGACCTGTATGAACGTGAGAGTGCAAGTTTAGGTAGGTAGTGGGTAGGGGTGTGCTGGTATGAGGGCCGCTGCGGCGAGGGGGGGGGGGGGGGGGGGGGGGCAGCCCATCATTAGGATGCCTGCCCATCACTTCTCGTCCCCTCTGATCCAGTTAGTAGGCAGGGAGTGTTTAAATGTGATCTGGAGTAAATGTGACCTTCTTATGCAACTTGAAGAGCTATTTCAAGCCTACACAGGAAAAAGAAAAGAAAATGATTTTTCTTTTTTTTTTTTTTAAAGTCAGGCAGCCGGTTCGTGGAAACCTTCTATTCTGTGGCAAAATAATCAGAGTGTTGATTGTGGCCACATAACAGAAGAAGAATAACATTATGTTGTTAAGTCACTGATGTTTTGTAACCAGCTTCATTGCAGAATGTGTGTGGAACAGACACTTGAAAATGGAAGAGGATAGTAAGGGTTGTTTGTAGGGACAGAAAGAAAGAAAAAGGTAATAAAGCCAGATAGTGTTTTAAAAAGAAAATATGCACTGCACACACACTAATAGTAACACACAAATACACAGTATGCTTGCGTGTGAATACCTTCCCCCTTCCCCACCTTCCCCATCTTCTCCCCCCCCCCCCCCCCCCCTCTTTTTTCTGTCTCAGTGTCTGTCTGTGTCTCCATTCTTCACCTCCCCATTTCACACCTACCTTTCTGTCAGCACAGCTACAGTTTACCACCCCATCCACCCCCTGTCTGTGCTGAATCCAGTGTACTGATACTTATGAAATCTGATGTGGCAGAGAATTAAACATGGTGTCATAGGTTTATTCTGCTGAAGGACTTGCACATGACAGACAGGATGGGAATGAGTGGGTAGGATGAAGGTATTAAGGTTGGAGGCATGTGTGATGTATGTGTGTGTGTGCAAGGGAGAGGAAGAGAGGATGTGCACACGCACACACCAGCGTGTGCACGTACACACGTATGCGCATGCACCACACACACACACACACACACACACACACACACACACACACACACACACACACACACACACAACAATACAACAAATAAACAAACAAACAACAATGAAATTTATTGACAAATTGCATGGCAGTGTGCGGAAGTGTTTTTTCTTCTGAGAACAGTGACCGGCAGGATCTCCACTATCCATCCTGCAAAACCAGCCAACCAACAACAACAACAAAAAAGTTCATTGATACTCTGATTTGTGCTGCAGTATGGAGCAGTGAGTTTTCTTCTTGTCTCTGCCGATATCAATGCACACCCCCCTTTCCATGCTCCTCTCCTCTCCCTCTACCTGCTTGGCAGCATCAATTCACTCATCTTCACCCTCCTTTCTGTTTGAAAAAATGGGGGACGGATGAAACTGAGCATGAACAGAGAGGGAGGGGAGGGGTTCCCTTCTCTGTCCACACATGTATGTCCTGCACACGCCATCTGTTGCCACTGGGGTGGCTGGTCCACTCAGGTTTCCTGAGCATGAACTTATCAGACGTAGAGAGGGATGGGTGCTGGCTGACCTGCAGGCCAGTTTGGTTTGTTGCCAGCAACAGGCAGAGCTTGCAGTTTGCGGTGTAGCCCTGTGACTAGCTCTCTCCCACCCTCTCTGCCCTGAACCACCCAGAGAGGAAAAAATGAAGAGGGGCCAGGAGGGATGTACTGTTGCTTTGACCAGTTAAGTCGCTGTTCTTCTTCCCCCAACCTCCACACCTGAGGGTGATGTGGCGCAACCACACATGAACGGAGAGAGGTCGCATGAATGGAGAGAGACCCGAGGAGAGAAGGGGAGTTGGTGGACATGGACATTTAATGGGCTGATGTGAATGGACCAGTGTCAAGTCCATAGACATCAAGGGAACCATTTAAAGTTGGGGCTGCCAGCAGATGGTTTCTGCACCATTTTTACTCAATTATTTAACTAATTACTCAGATTTGGTCTGTGTTTGAGAAAGAAAGTTACAGGTATTCCGGTTAACGTGTGTGTACTTGGAGACAGAAGTTTGAACAAGGGTTGAATTGGTTGCTGAAGAAGGCCCCATATACAATCACTTCTTAAAATTTGAAATGCAGTTTGGCATTTACATTCACTTATCAACCATTATTATTTGTCTGATTTTAATTTAAAATAGTGGGGCATGTGTTGCTGGGGGCTGTTGGACTGGCTGGTTTCGTTTTGGCCATCAGAACATGCATGTGATCACCAGCCTTCAGCAGCAGCAGACTTTGGCAGATTCAGTTTTATGTGCTGTCTGAGGACTGGCAAAGCTTCAATGGTTGATATTTTTGTGTTTGAGCTGATGGTGAGCATTATTTTGGGGCAGAGGATGGTCTATCCATCTCTCTCATTCACAGGTCAGCTGTTAAATAGCTGATGTTACGCCATCAGTTGGAACAGGGCAGGTATTATTTACAAGTCTAGATTGCTGATTACTACAGATTAGTGTGCAGCTTCCATCAGACCTGGCTTTTGTCAGGATGGTTTTCACCGTCTGGAATGCAGACTCAGCAAAGCAGTTTGACTGGATAGCCCAAGGCTGGAGATCAGGCATTCAAAATCCCAGATGGTGGCAAAGATTGCAAATTCTTGATGAGAATTGCAGTGGACTATCATCACAATCTTGGGGATACTTGAGCAGGGAAACTGGACTGCAGCTTCCTGATGATCCTATATTATGAATTTTTGTTTGTTGTTGTTGTTGTTGTTAAATGATGGACAATTCATTGATGGCAGTTGGCTGTATTAATCAACTGTATCTCAGACTGGTAAGTTCCTGTTGGTCAAGGTGAAGCATGGTCAATGCTGATGTTCTGCCAGGACAGGATGGAATGCTATGAGGTTCCATGGGACTGGACCTTGCATGCAGACACATTGCAGCTTTTGATAGATGTCAGCCACTGCACCAAACCAAAACAACGTGTGTTTGTCTATGGTTGGTTTTCTCAATCCTTGGATAGCTGAAATGAACCTTCACCAGCTTCTGTTAAAGAAAGGGGTTTGGGTACAAAGCTTTTTCCCCTTGCTAAGGTATGTCAACACTGACCACAGACAGTTCATCCAGGATTGTAAATTGTAGATATGCAGGCTTAAAGCCCTGTATCTGCTAGCATGGCTAATCATATTTTGTGCATTATGTGGTTGCTGATTGGAAGATTCTTAGTTCAAGGCTATGCAGCCTATGTTAAGTCTTTGTGTGTGTGTTTTGTGGAGATGTTTACCAGACAGGCAGTCGCCGATAGAAATCTCCTTTCCAGACGCATTGACAATGTCAGATCACACGTATGAAGTTTTTTTTCACCAGAGTCTGGATGGAGCAGCTTGAACAAATCTTCAAGCAATAGAGATTACTAGTGTAGTGAAACTTTGGCAACCGAACAATTTGAGCTTTTTCTCAATTTTAGCATAGTTCTGATGGCTTAAAGGATTTTGTCCTGGAAACAGAAGCTTCTACTGCATTACTAGTTTTATCTGAAACTTGCTGGCATTGACGTAAAATGTGATGTTCTTCTTGGGATCAAAGCAGGTAAAGTTGCTTTGATGCAGTTCTTAGTCTTCAAGGTCACCTTGTTTCGATACTCATAGGGGAATTCTGTGCCCTCTTTCACTGGTTTCAGCAAGTTCCTCATCATCTTGATGGTCTCAGCTGTAGAATGAAATTTGCCAAGGATGTATTTATACTAGCACTGTAGCTGGGTCTGAAGTTTCTTTGGCAAGGGAGGGCCTAAAATAGTAAAGAGCTTTCGGTTCCACTTTGGCAGGGTCAGGCATCAGTCCATTTGTGGTTAGAAGTGACCAAAGAACTTGATTTTCTGGGCTCGGAAAGTCGGCCTCCTGTGGTTCTGCTTCAGACTCTTGAATTTTGCTCTTTTAAGTGCTGCAGGGAGATTGCATACTGTTTTTTGTTGTTTTTTATTTGTTTGTGCATGCATGCAAAACACAATGACATTGTCATCCTAGTAACAGGGATGGAATGCCAAGAAGGTCTTCAAAAGATTCATACAGAGTACATAGTTAATGTTGTCACTAATGTCAGGGTCTGTGCAACTGAATTACACAAGTGTAAAATTCAATAAGTATACTGATGCAGATAATAAGTAGAATTTAAAGTCTACATCAGTCGCATACCACTTCCCAGAGAAATGCAAGGGACTAGCCACATGTGCAAGGCATGTAAAGATCTATGAGAATATTAAAGCAGTGGTTTCATTCCAGTGCTGTGAAAAAATGAGCCAAGAGTCCTAGTCTCAAAGTAAAAAAAAAAAAAACTTGTTTATTCATGTTTGGCAGATAAAGTACTTAAACTTTTTCAGAAAAACACAAAATAACCAGGATTGGACGCTTTCAAATTTGTTTGAGTTTAGAGCTTTGTGCCCATTTCTCCAGGTCATCCTATATGTCTTCTGACCATGATACCTCAAGATTCAGTGGTTTGGCAAATAGATTTGTTCACTGATTAGAGGTTAGATGCCACTTAAATAAGGGCAGTGTCATTTATTCTGAAACTGCAATCAAGGAAAGGAATGATTCTCTGATGCTTTAGACTTGTAGGCTTATACTGATAGCAAAAAGAGCTAGCTATCTTTTAAGCAACGGTAACATTCTTGCCATCACATTCCCTGCCTTATTCCCTCCTTTCTCGCCCCTCCCCTTCCTTTCCATCCCCACACCTCCTGACCCAAGTCTTTCTCCCCTCACTTGATTTACACACCAGGTGGCCTGTGGACTGGGTGACTTTGAAAACAGATCTCATCCATAGATTGCATTGATTGAACTGCAAAAGGACTGTCTTCACTGAGTATGTGCGTGTGTATGTTTGTGTATGCCTGTGTGTGTTTTTTGCATGTCTGTGTGTGTGTGTGTGTGTGTGGGCATGTGTCTGTGTGTGTGTGCCTGTCTATTTGTGTATGCATGTGAGCATATATATGCACATGCATGCTTGTATGCATGCTTGTTATTCTTTTAACAAGTTTGAATGTTAATATTTATTACTAAAAAGATCCAAGGTTTATTCCATGATGTATGCTCATCTGCTTTAACTTAAATACTAGCTAGTGTTGGCAAATAATTTGTAATTGTCTCTTGTATAGTGTATAGATCCGTAAATCTATGTATGCATGCACATTCCATATACACACTCCATACATCTATTTTAAAAAGCACACACTGATTAGATAAGGATCTCAAAATCTGTTGACATTGTATACATTAATTCACAAGCTGATTTGTGTGTGCTCGCATCACATCTGTCGTGAATACAAATAAATTTTTTAGCATGTTCTTCTCTCTTGCAGCCATGCAGGGGATGACCGAGAGCCTAATCTGATCCCATTGGCCTCTATGGTGGTATTGCCAAAACATGTGGTGCTACCTGAGATCCCCATGGATGGCAACGTGCACTTTGAAATCATCCTGTACCTGCTGGGCCTGGTCGTCATGGGACTGCAATACGTCAACCTCTACAAGACTGTGTGGTGGCTGCCTCATTCTCATGCCAACTATGCCCTGGTCTGTAGGAAACTTGCCGTGCATTAATTTTGTTAACTGCATTTTCTTGCTGCATATTTTGGAGGGTATAGTGTAACTTCCTGTAACTGAGTAAGCAACAGCATCATAATTGATTGCTTTCGTTAAATGTGTAAGTTTTGTGAGTTTCATTTTGATGCGAACCTCACCATGTATTGATGTGGGTATTGTATGTTTTGTCTTCAGAGGATTTGATCCCATTTTTGTCTGAAGTCCAATGACAATTTAAGTTAGCAGCTTGCCATGGCTGAAGTCATTCTCTTCATCATGGTGACTGGTAACTGGGCCACAGAGATGTACCTACTGCAATTACCAGTATGAACTTTAATCCATATCTGTGTCTGTTGCTATATGGAAAGAAATTTAAAATGCAGTCAACAATTTCTTCTATTTACCTGTCCAAATAAATGCCTTTTCTTCTACTGTGTGGAACATTAGGACCCCCCCCCCCCCCCCCCCCCCCTTTCCCCTCCTTCCCACCAGAAGAAAAAAAGAAAGAAAGAAAAAAAACATGTGGAGAGCGGGGAGCTCGTGCAACTCAGTCTACAGGAATACATGAGTGGTCTCCCATGAGTGACACGAACTCGCTTCACTTCAATACAAAAAAGTTTCTCCTTTTTCCTTGTCGTGGACACATCACTCTCCCAGTGCAAGCACTTGAACATGGACCAGCCATTATTTCTCTTGACTAGGTGACGCCTTTTCCAGTTGAAAAATTCGAGAGAACTTCTTCACCTTACGCCTTCTCTTCAGTCTCCTTCACTGCAAGGCTCTTTGGCGCAACAAGACAGGCATTTCAGGCATTTCTTCGCCCCCCAGTTGACTGAGTTAGTCATTCCTGTTGACTAGTGGTTGCCTTGCTGGACTAGCATGGAACCTGTGTCTTCTGCAGTGGCTACTTTTCATCCGCTCCTTGCCACTCGTACGAGTGTTGGCCATCTTCAACATGGTGCTCGGTGTTTTCTCTAGTGCAACGATCAGCCGGTTCAGGCAAGAGTGGTGACCTTGCTTCTGTCATGGTCCCGGGTGTGGCAGAGAAAGTCCAGCGTCTCTCCCCAGGACACTCTTCTACCCCTACCCCTGGGCAAGCAGTTTTGGGAGAGCTGCTGTGTTCTTCTTATTCATGCGGGTCTCAGAAGAAGAGCACCATGCGAGTGCCACCGGCGTGGACCAAGAGGGGGTGGTTACTGGTGCAGCTGGGTGATCCACGGGTAATGTGAGCAAGGAGGACAGGTTCCACTCAGACCAATTTCAAGGTAGGGTTGGGTATGGATGCGTGCTAATGCGAGTCTGACGAGTGGAGGATTTTAATCATTCTGATGAAGATGTTGATGGTCATGTTGATGAGGAGGACATTTCTTCTTCTGGTTTCACTCACTCTCCCGCGTTCTGCCACTGAAAAGGTTGGTCAGTTATCGCTAGTGCTCTTTCTGAGTCCAGTTTTGATTCTGTGCCCACGCCTCTCAGAAGACTAGGCTTCATTCCTCCTTTTTTGAGGAAACCAATACTGAAGATTTCAATTTTGTTTGACTGTCTGAAAAGGTGGGCCATTGTTGTGAATTCATGATTCTTGCTCTTCTCCACACCCATTCTGCTCGTTACAGTCAGTTGGGTTTAAGCTTGTATGCCGAAAACATTCCGGTTGTCAAGAAACACAATCCTCTTTTCCAACGGAACATTATAATCTGGAAGCTGGTTACCCGCCTGTTTCCGGCTTCATCTCATGTGGACAAGTTCTTGTCATTTGTTTTTGCCTATCTCTGCTGTGAGTTTTATTTGGTATGGCGATTTGGCGGCAATTGACAATCATCTTTTGACACCGAGTCAAATGGATTTTGGTTTATGGTGAACATACATATTTGAGGGGACAAACTACCATCTTGTTTTGAATTCTTCTGATGGCTGATGTTGTGAATGGCCTTTTGTTCGGGAATTCCCTCAGTAATGACCTTGATCGTAACCTTGTTGATTTCAACGATTTTCTTCTCCTGCTGCTAATATTTCTAGTCTGTCAGCATCATGGGCACGATTTCGTTTGTATCACAAATGACAATTCATGGTGATTTGGAGAATTGAGGAAAGAGCATCGAGTTTTATCCTTTTTTGAGACTTCTTTCTGCTGCCACTTCGTCATTCGGGAATTCCCCATCCACGATCTCCCGCAATTTTATGGGGAAAAAGAAGAAGAAAAAAAAAAGAGAAAAGTGGAAAAAAAAGGATTTCATGGATTTCCTTTTGACTCCCATATTGATAATTGTCAGCATCGGACCAGTCCCTGACTCAGAAACCCATCCAGGTTTGCATTCCCTCAGTTACAGCCTCTTTTTCCTGAAAGGTGACTTAGGGACAGCACTCTTCAGTGCTCATCAGTTTTGTAGTCTTCCTGTCGTTGGTGCCAAAGAATCGGAGATAGACCAGTATTAGGCCTCATCAGGAGTATGGCCTCTTCAGGATGACACCTGTCATCCATGCCTGGTGTGTTCGATGTGTCTTCCCCACTTACATACAGTGGTGTTTCTGTGATGCAATATTTGATAGAGAAATGTTGTTTCTCTCTTAGAAGTTGTTTTACTCTGGTCTCAGGGGGGAGAAGTCACCAGTTTCTTTTTTTGCTTTTCCCCATCTGATCAATCTGCATATTAGGAGGGAAAAAAGGAAGGGGCTTGCATGCAAGATTCCTTCTTGTAGTTCTTCCTAGTGGAGAGGCTCTTCATGGCAGATTTTTAGTTGGTATGGCTGCCACTTGGGCAGAGAAGACACTCTATTGGGCACAACCTCTTCTGATTTTTAGGTCTCCTTCCCAGAGATTCTGTCACCTCAGGATGCACTTCAAGACTGACCTAAACCTTGTGTGTCTTCTAGTGCCGAGAGCGGGAATGATGTTTGCTTTCATCCTGTCCCTATTCCAGTCCACAGTTTCAATGCCCAGCAGCATCCAGACTTTGGTCAGTCTGTCCTCAGCTGCCTTAGATCTGATTCCTTTGGGCCATCTTCATCTCTGCCCCATACAGTGGGCATGGAGTGAGGTCTGGAACCAAACTGCAGCAGATAGGGCATCTCTGTTTCTCTGGGCCCGTCGCTCGTCAATGCCCTATAGACATGGCTGAGTCCAGAGCGGATGACTTTGGGTGTTGTCCTGCAGATTTCCCCTTCACGCACACGGTCTGTGTGGAAACAAGCGAGGCTGGGTGGGAGTCCACCTTTTCCTGGACTTCCTCGAGTGCAGTGGACTTCTGGAAACTCAGTTCTCAGACCACACAAATCTTTTAGAGATGCGAGTGGTCTTACTAGCTCCTCGCCATGGGTGAAAGGAAAGACGGTCACAGTATGCTCAGACGAATCGGCAGTGGTCGCATAGAATGAAGGGGAAACCCATTCCAGACAAATGAATGATCTGGCAATGTCAGTCCTGTTTTGCATGGATTTGAAGATCTCTTCTTCTAAGACAAGAGCAAAAGATAAGAGAAAGGGAGGGAAAAAAGCATTCCAGGGAAACTAAATGTCTTGGCGGACACTGTCCAGAAAAGATCAGGTGCTACCACCCGAGTGGATGCTTTAAAAGAAGGTCTTCCAATCAATATTTCAGTATCTGGGAACCCCACGTGGATTTGTTTCTCAACCAGGTGGAACAATCAGTTTTCAGTTTCTTTTATCACCTGTACCAGACCCAGTAGTCTCAACTATGGAGGTTCTGTCGATCTGTTTGGAAGGGATGTTCGCTTACACGTTTCCCTCGTCCCCCTTCATTCCAGCTATCCTGAGAAAGCGTTGAAAGAAAAAATGCCTGTTGATTCTGATTTCCACTCTGAAATGGTCAGAGAGCTGGAGAAATCTGAATTCACTACTGGTGATGGTTCCAGTCTCTCCCCCTTCTCGGAAAGATCTGCTGATAATTATAGCCACAGATGCATAGATGGCATGCTTATTTCCACGGCAGTCTTGTTATATCCAATGATCTCTCTCTGAGAAGAGATGTTTCAGCCTATCATACTTGAAGAAGATCATGGTTGGCAAAGACACATTGAAGATGTATGATAACAAAAGGAAAATTTTTTTTCAGATGATGCTTGCAGTCAGGTGTCTCTCCGGGAGAGGCTCTGATGAGGACATCGAATCCACCTTGAAGGTGTATGATAACATTAATACGTGGAAATTTTTTTTCCAATTGGTGTTCCTAGTCTGGTGTGTCTTTGGCAGATGCTGCAGTCAAGGACATCACCCATTTTATAGATCTGCAGATATCTGGAAGGAAAGCCAGCACTCTGAGGGGTTTCAGATCTGCTGATGCAAAGACCTCCCAACTTATGCAAAGTTATAAGTAAAGATATTGACTTTAGCCACAATCCTTTTTTGTCCAAATTGATTTCTTACACAGCACTGGGCTCCCTGAGACTAAGTAGGTGTTCTAAATAGAGCCATCCCTCTGTCCTGGAGTATCTGGCCTCAGGGTGTTTCGGACCTATCACCGAATGTTCTGTCAGGAATCTCACTCTGAAAACTTGCTTCTGAGTACCCTGGCTTCTGCATGCAGGGTCATTGAGATTCATGCCTCTCCAGGGACCCATGGTCCCTTCAGTGGCATAATGATGGCTCGATATACCTGTCCATGTGCCCAACTTTTCCAGTCAAAACCCGCCTAGCCCAAAGAGTGGTCCTCTGATGATTTAAGCTTCCTCCACTGGCCCCTTCATCCTCTGGTAGCAGGCCCAGACATTCTTGGAGCACGTTAACTGTCCTATCAGAGTGCTGAAGGCCTTCCTTCAGAGGTCAGAGTCAGACTCCGTGACTTGTGCCTGTGTTGTGGCAGACTTGGTGCCGCTGTAAGACCCAGACCAAAAGCTCCTGGCTTAGACAGGTCCACCACCAGGCTTACATCTTTGGTCAGAAATCTCTTCCCCCCAGAGAGGATACCGGGGCACATGAAGTCTGGGCTCTGTCTGCCAGTCTCACCCTCTGGCGGAATATTGTGTGGTTACTGACATAATGTTGTTCAGCAGGCTGGAAGATGATGACACCTTTGGCAGGTCCTGTCTTGGAGAGATGTGACTGGAGACATGGAGGCTCTGTTTTGGTGGAGCAGTTGTGGCAGGCAAGGCCACCTTCCCCAGTAACTTCCACATTTTTGGCTGCCTAAGTTGTAAGTTAAAAAAAAGACAAAGAAAAATGGTCAACAGAAATTTTAATGGAAAGGAAGTTTTTCATTTGTTTAAAATCAGGTAGCCATAGTTTTTGAACCTGCTAAAGTTCACAGGGACAATTGTAACCTTGGGGCTGTGATGTAGAAGAGACATTCACAGTCATTGTTCAAAGCCGTGATTCAAGTATATCGGCTCACACTGGACTTACTCCAGCGGGACCGCTCACTCGGCAAGAAGCCATTAAGAATGGAACTTATGTGTGCAGCCTTTGTAGTGCCTGGTAAGATATACTTACCTGTCCAAACACCTAGAACTCACTCCCACCTCCCCGCAGTTGGGAAAAAGGGAGAAAACTGATTTGTATTGAAGTGAAGTGAGTGAAGTCGTGTCACTCAAGGGAGACCACTCATATATTCCTGTAGGTTGAGTAGCACGAGCTTCCCACTAAGCACATGACTTTTTTTTTTTTTTTTTTTTTTTTTTTTTGAATTCCTGATGTTCCACACAGTAGGAGAAAAAGCATTTGTTTAGACAGGTAAGTATATCATAAAACTACTTTTAGTAGTAAGAAAAATCCATTTTAAAGTGTGTGACATTATCTAGATGTAACAGAAATCAGCTCTTTCAGATTGTATGGCCAGAATTGTAATTGATTGTTTTTCATATCATTAAGATTGTTTTCAGATTGTATAGCCAGAATTGTATTTGATGTTTTTCATATCTTTAAGATTGTTTTCCATTTTGCTAAGATCAAAGCAGTAGAGTGTAATATTTTTGAAGTCACAGTAAAAAGAAAAAGAAAAAAAAAAAAGACCACCAAAAAATTTGTTTACAGATTCAGGATACAGTTCACTGACTTTGTTGTCAGTTCTGTTCATTTCCTCACAATGCACCACATTTGTTGCAGAATTTCTACCTGATTGACCCCTACCTTGTGTCCTTTCTGGCTGTCATCATGAGTCGACGTTTAGTCATCTGCTTTGTTCAAGAGGTGAATGTCTACCCTCCATTTTTTTCCCCCCTTCTCTTTCCAGTTTGCACTGGTTTTTGTCTGTTTTTTTTTTATTTTGTTTAGTTTCTTTTTTGTCTTTTATAAACTTTTGTTTTTCTTCTTCATGGCTTCATGATTTTAAGGGTGGGTTTGATGTAGACAGTAAAAGTTCCCCATATGGAAGCTGGGTACTCTTTAAATGTAAGGGGTATCCACACCTTTGGAAGTCCTTGTTACTAATTTCCTTGTTTGTTTGTTTGTTTTTTTCTTTCTTGCTCTTTGACTCAGCCTTTTTGTATAATTTCTGTCTTTCTCTAATGTCATCCCAACAGAAAGTCTTTACATGGTTTTTTTTTTAATGTGTTGTAATTCATAACTTGTCAGCTGAAACTGCAAGCATAATGTACTATTCAATCCTTTCGGCCTGCCTGCAGTCCACAGGTTTTCACCAAGCTGATGGACACTGCCATGATGGCCGTCAGGCACAGGATGAGCTCCTTGCCATCAAATTGTCTGGATGACCTAAAAAAGAAATGTTCAGATTCTGGAAATGTTTGCCAAGGACTCTTCTGTCCTTGAACAACTCATTTTTTGCTGGGGTTTTCTGGTGAACCTGGAGAAATGGAACAGAATTCCTTCTCAGAACTTCTTTTAATCGGGGCATGCACTTCCAGAGGGATTTGAGCGTGGTTCGTCTTCCTGACGCAAGGGCCAAGAAAATCCAGTCATACAGCTGCAGAGATAGTCCTGCTTGGTCCTCTCCATCTCCAGCATTTTCAGTAGATACCAGTGTTGTTTGGGCTCAGACGACAACAGATTGGGATACTCAGCTGCCCATAACCCAGTCCATTGTGTCTGCACTTCAGCCTTGGATGGACCTGTTTTGGTTAAAGTCTGGAGCTCCTCTCCTGTGCCCCGTGTCTTGCACATGATTTGTACTGACGCGAGTAGAGCAGGTTGCCTGTATAGACCGGCAGTGGAGTTTTGTGTGTATGACGTTTTTTTCATCCCGCCATTAAGGCAGCCATCTGTGGGGAAGGTGCATGCCATGCGTAACATGTCATCCATACCAACAGCCAAACTGGCCTTCTCTTCCGAAAGTCGGTGATGGGATTTTACGTGCGTACAAGATATCGTGTGTATGTTCACACATGGAACCTCGGTTTATAGTCTCATTCGAAGGACTGTATAGGGAATGGAGTCAGAACCAATGTAAACTCCGAGGGAAAAATCCACCTGTACTGAAATTTGAACCGGCAACCCCAGGATCACAAGTCTGGCGCTCTACCAACTGAGCTATTCTAGCCCCAAGTTGGGGTTCTGTCTCTGTTCTCAATTCTTGGAGACCAGAGGGAGTTGATCAGACTTTGCTAAAAGTGACAGACCTTATCAAATTCTACAGATGAGGGTAGTTTTACTTCCTATTCACAAATTGACTCTGTTTCTGAAAGACAGGGCTTTGACTGTATGCATGGACAACTCCACGGTCGTGGAATACCCGAAGTATCAGGGAGGTATTCAGTCCTTTACGACTTGGCAGTCTCTTTTTTCTTGTTCTGTCAGTCCGTGAAGATTGTGCTGCTTGTGAGACACATTCCCTGGCAGCTGAATGTCCTTGCAGACTCTCTCTTTAGGAATGGTCAGGTCCTTCCGTTGGACTGGATTATAAGCGAGGCTGTTTTTCATGTCCCTTTTTGAGGATCTTGAGAAGGGTGTGCGACATGTCACATGGAAATTGTACTGTATGTGTATATGTATGCATGTAATTGTGTACGTGATATCTTTTCTATACTGTTGTAAAATTTGTGTGTGTGTGTATCTTTTTCCCCTCTGTATAGCTATGTTTTTTTTCTAGCATGAGGTCTTTTTATATCACAGTATCAAGAAAAGTATTTAAATGTATTTTCCCTTGCATTTTTGTACTGAAATATGTTTGAGTTTTTTGTAATGTTTACGTCCCTGAGACATACTTTCTTTTTTTTTTTTTTCCTCATCGAGAACTACAAGGTTCCCTTATCAAGAGTTTATGTGTGCAACTGTTTTCAGTTGCATTGCTAAGGTAGCCACTTTCCTTCTTCTCTATGATATCTAGGCATGACGCCAGAGTTCGTGCGTTTTATTTTCAAGTCATCCCAGCAGCACATGGTGGCTCACTTCTTTCTGTAAGGTTGAGTGGGATTGACGTGTGCGCAAGATTTTTCATTCATGTGTTAAAGCACAGGGCCTCAGCATAAAGTCTCATTAAAAGGATTAAGAGGCTTTGATTCTGCTCAGTTATTTTCCTGTATGGAGAAAATCTCTTCCAGCATGGCTTACTCAAGTCTGAATTGAACCCCCAGACTTGGAACAAGAGTCTTGACTCCTTTCTGACTAGGCGGGCCAGGCCCTACAATGAATCCATTCTGTCTGAAAATGTATGTGTGATGGAGCCACAGCTGTGTACTGCTGGGAGTGGTGTGACAGCGGTTTGATTGACATGATGTGGGCAGGTCCTGGTGTGCCGCCTCAGCAGTGGCCCAGTGTACTGGCTGCTGCAGATGGTGCGTGTGGCCATGGTGGTCTGCATGATGGTGTTGCTAGGCTACACAGGCTACTATGTCATCACTCAGCATTCCCCTTTGTACTCCCTCTTTCTGGGTTACCCGTAAGTACTGGCCTGTGAAGTTGGATCCATGTCTTTTTTTTTTTGGTGATAGTTTTTTTTTTTGTATGCGTATGATTTTGTGGGTTTTTTTTTTTCAACTGTTTCATCTGCCGTACCATTGGAGATGATCCACAGGAATTCAGAACATGATTATTTTGTTTTTGTTGAGCTATTTGTTATAAGAGGGTAATACTGATGGATTTTGTGGAGATTCATTTGTGGTAAGATTTTGAATGACAGTGCTGTACTTAGTCTCATGCCTGCTGTCAGTCGTGCTTAGTATTTTACACAGACCTGTAGAATATGAGTTAGAAAGATAGAGTTATTTGCTCAGTGGCGCTTGTATGCTGTATGGCACATCCATAAAGTAGACAACTGTTTTGTGTGTTTTCAATAATATTGGTTTGAGCCTGTACATACAGAAGGCTGGTTCTGGAGCTGTTGGAACCAGAAATTCGTATAAATACTTGTGGCAAAAATGGCCACGATTTCATGTTTTTCAAATGATGATGGCACCATGGAAGGATCCGTAACCAGTTACGGAATCATGAACTGTGACTAGTCTTGACATGACGTGTGTTGTCTATCGATCATTGAGGGTTCCCATGACCAAACTGTACACTCTGTGAGATTGTCATGTCTGTTAAAGTGTGCTGTTGGTTAGTTTGCCGATGGGGATGAAATGCAGTGTTTTCCTGTTACCAGTTCCCTGATGATAACCACTGCTCCATTCTGGGTGCCTGCATAATGTTTCTTGTGGAGTGGTTTAAAGTCCTTGAAAGAAAGTTATGGTACAACATTTCAGTGGGTTTTTAAGTTCGAATTTCACATGCTTTGGCTCGTCAGTGGGACTGATATTGTCTCTGCATCACTTTTTTTTGTATGTATTTATTTGTTAATAATTTTTTGTTTGTGAAGCTGCATTGCTGTAAACTTTCAAAGGGCTTTTAAGTGAAAGGAAAAGAGTGAGGTAAGAAGTTTGATTTTGCCTAACTCTTCACCGTTCAGCAGAGGATGAGCCAGGTCTGTCTGCTGGATTCGTTTCCTTGCTGGAAATAGAATTATGTTGCACTGCAGTTATTTTCTACTTTTGGGGTCACCATCGGTTTTTCTGATTGTCGTTGGTTTGTGTTGCAGACTGGCCACCTATTTAATCCTGTTTGGCTTTACGGTCAAGCCGTTGTACACACGTTACCAAGCATGGCCCCGTCCTGTGGCTGGCATAGAACGACCCAACACCAAACACAGAGGCAGTGCCAGAGAAAACAGCCCCCAGAGTGCATCGGCATCTCTGTCTTCCATACTGGCATCAAATATTGACAAAGACCCGCTTCTTTTTCAACTGCACACTGACCCCAGACGTGGTGCGTGAAGAGGTGGAGATCTTCAAAACCGACTTCAACGATCGCATGAAGCAGCAGGCCTTTTCAACTCGATGTTATCGGCGTACTACATGACTTTGTCCCTCTCTGCTTTGCGCAGGTAATGATTTTACTTGTTTGTTTTTGTCTCAGCACCTTTCCAGTTTGTGTGATTTGAATTTGGAGATGTGTTTGATGGAGCTCTCCCTCCCCCACTTCTCTGGTACTAATTCTGTTGTTTTATCTTCAAGGCTGCATGGATCAAGCTTTAACTAACATACACAGTATGGTCATCTTCATCCCATGCTATCTTTCACTGTGGGAAGGAAAGCTGAAAAAAGGATCCTCGGCTCAAAAGTATAATCATCCTTGTGTCCTTACAACATAATAGAGACGATTATACCATGTCATGCTGTTTCTGAAGTTTGTGACAGGTTATCAACAATACTAACATTACATTTGGGCCTTGAAAAACTAGAGTTGTTCAGAAGACTTATGGCACTTGTGTTTTTTAAAAGGTATATCATGGTTTTTAAGGTGGTCAAGATACATCTAGTTCTGTTGACAGGTCAGCCATTTAAGATGTTCACAGAGAGAATGTGTCAGTGAGAAAAGTTTGCACAGGAAGTTGCAGTCATTAAAGCAGACAAAAGGGACAGAATTAATCGCCTAGCTGATTTACTGAAGTTGGCGTTTGGAGGGGCTGTTTAATTCTCATAGGCTCTTTAAACTTGTAAGCTGCTTTTGATAAATTAACTTTTTGAATAGCACATGATATGCCTTTATCACCCTGCCAGCACTGACAGTTTCATGGAGTGAAAGAAATGAGAGAAAGGGGCGTAACTGATGGGGTGTGATTGATGTGTATGTGTGGTGCAATCCTGTGTTAAGGCTGCATTGAACCTGTTCTCTGTCCTGTAATCATCATCACATTATTTGTTTACGTATGTAGCCTTTGCTGTGGTTGACAGAATGTAGAAATTTTGGGGGTACTTTTTTCTGACCATACTTTTTTCTTGATACTACTTTTTTTTTTTTTTATTCAATCAACTGTTGTGCTCTGTGATAGATGCTTGATGAAAACTTTTAACAAATGAAAATGGATTGTACAAGTTGGTAAACCAAAGCTTGTATTTTTTACTGACATTGAGGCACAGAATATTCTGGTCTGTACTTTTGTTTTTGTTTGTTAATTGTTTATTTTTTCCCCATATACAAACAGAAATATACATATATACATCAGCCCTGATATGGCCCTTTGCAGTCGGCTGGCTATAAGCAATATTACCTTACATATACATGTGCATACATATACACACAAATAATTGACAGGCCTTGCCTGTCAAACCTTTTCCTAGTTATTTTGAACCAGATAAAGTAAAAATATCTTGAATTTAGTAATATGTTTTTGTTTGAAAAGTAGGAAAAGAAACAAGACTGAACTTGCAGGACTGGAGCCTGTTTTGCACAGTCTGAAGCCTGTTTGTAAATTAGAATTTGTGTCATATGCTGCTCCATGTCAAACTGGCACAAGCTTTGAGCAGTGTCTTTGCTCTGCTGGTCCAAAATTTTTTAAGTTAATGTAGTTTTAAGGCACAAAAAATGCTCGCCCATCTGCTAGCCATTGGCGCTCTTCCCTTCATTTACAGTGCTCCTTACAGGGAGTAGTTTACTCCATAGGGGCCTTTTCAATGAGGATTTATCCCTCAACCTCTGAAAACATTTGTAGAGGGTATGAAGGTAGCCAGAGGTTTGCTATTGCTGAATATTGAAAGTTTGATGAGTTGGCAGAGTAGTTTGTAGCTCAGACATGGTCTTTTGCCTGAGAAGCGACCTGTCAGAAAGCAATATGGTGAGGAATGAAATGGTGTTAAATTGGCATTTGCTTTAAATTTGTCTCTTTGGAAACTGTTTTATCTGTATATGGTGTTGTATGACAAACATCAAGCATCTTCCTTCCTTTTCCCCCCCCCCTCTCCCTCATTCTTTCATGCTTCTCCTGCACAGACATTCAACAATTCAGTTTTTTACCTCGTCGTAAGAATGCTCAGAGCACACCTTTTTTTTTTGTATGCTTTCAAAATGTTTAGGTATAAGAATGTACAGCTTAGCTTGGACATTACCTTGACAAGCATTTCTTTTGTCCATTTGTCTGTGGTCCAGCAGACTGTTCAAAACAGTTGTGACACATGCTGGGTAAGTGGTAATCCACTGTTGTTTTGATTGGAATCTCTTATGTTCACATGCTTGTTTGCCATCGTGCTTAAGTATTTTCTTTCAGTTCAGATTTCACCCACTCAGATTCAGCAGATTACCAGTTTCTCTAAATCACTGGACACAAAACACACCAGGTGCACTGCAGAGTGATTAAACGTGAAGAATATTATAGAACTAAGAAATGTAAATCTTGTTGGAGAGACATTCTTTGAGGGCTACGATGTTATGATCATTACGCTGCATTATTCACTTCCAGATCAGAAACTGGAATCTTCAGGCTTGTGTCCAGATATATCTTAAGATTAGTTTGTTCTTCATGATTATGCTGTGACAGTTGAATGAAAAGTAATTGTGTATATGTATGTGTGTGTAAGTGCACGCATACGTGTGTGTGTGTTTGTGTGTGTGTGTGTGTGTGTGTGTGTGTGTGTGTGTGTGTGTGTGTAAGTGTGTTGCTTTACTTGTTTGACTTGTTAGTGCGTCACTTTATGTGTGTGTGTGTGTGTGTGTGTGTGCGCATGTGTGTACATGCGTTATGTGTGAGTGTGTTTTGAGTATGTGTGTGGCATGTTGAAAGGGGAGGGAGGGGGTTACATTATTTCTGTTTCTTTGTTGTTGTGTGCTCTGTTGCCTTTTTCCCTCCAAAAGAAAACTCAGCATAAGCTTTTATTGATGTGAGTGCTTTTTGTCAGTCTACTCCTTTTGTTTTTATATTAACACTTGCAATATGTGAAAATATGGGCTAACACTTCTTTCCCCCAAAGAGTTTTGATGGGAGGGTAGATTTATACTTTTGAAAGTCCAGAGCTGCCAGCCATCCTGCTTTCAGCAGAATTTATTATGCTTCAATACACATCATTCCGCTTGATGTAAAAGAAATTTTGCACTTTTAAAAAGGAAAAAAACAAAAGTTTGTGTATTCGCAGAGTTTACACATCTGCATACCTCTAGCCAAAGAGCAGTTCGGAAACTTACCTCTGGTTCAGTTTCTTCCGCCATCATCATGTCGAAACGACCTACTGGACTAACTAACATTGAGGCAGTAAAGAAGAAAAAGAAATAAGAACAGAGTTGCAGATTCAGGTGGTTTTCTGCTGCCATGATTGGAGTGCTGCTGATCCCAGTCAATAATTTGGTCTGTGTCAGTGTTCAGCCTTGTCGGGAAGAAGCTTACAAATTTTCATCCTTATTTGGGTCAAGACTCTACAGGGGCACTGGTGATCCTGAAGTGCAAAAATGAGCCAAGTCATAAGCTGAAGCTTAGCGACAGTGTGCCTCAAAAATGTAAAAGAGCAATAGTGTGAATTGGCTGAGACTGTGATTCGATCTAACGAAAGGAGACAAAATAAAGCGTCTGGAATGTCATTGTTTTGTTGTGGATGCAGTAGCATATGTATACCACTCAACTGTCAGAAATTCCTCTCAGTTTTCAAAATATTCTTCTGAAGTCTCTTCAGTGGTTGGCAGCTCTGCAAGTTGTTTTGATCAAGATTTCTTTGAAATAGATTTTCAACCAGCTGAGGAAGCAGAAATTGCTCCAAGTGGGGGTGGACACCCTGTCCTGAGAGGAGTCTGCATGCTTGTTGATTCTGCTGCTAAGACAGATCGGTCATTACATGTAAGATGTGGGTCTCCATGACCAGTAGGAAGGGCCCATGGCTTGCTTCCGTGCCCACACTGTAACTTTCTGCGGAAGACCACTGAATAATGCACAGAACTCACTGGGCTTTTCCCCACTCCTGTTACAGTGTTTCAACTTTTTTTTTTTTGTTAAAACCTATTCTCTTCTTCTCACCTATTTAAAAAAAAAATTAGTTAGTAGGGATGCCTTTTAAAGGCATTATTCCCATGCTCTCACTCGGGCTGTCATTACCCTGGTAAAATAAAATTTCGTTGGTTCGTTTGTCCCCTTCCACAGTCATGACCCAGAAGAGGCAACTCTCAGGGAGCAGTCAGTGTCCAGTTGTCATGAGGCAAACCAGCCAGAGGAGACACTGTGCTGCATGGCAGATCACTTCAGTGGTGTTCAGTGAAGGTTCAGTGGTCCAACAGTAACTGCTTAGTGGGAGAACAAGCCTTGGTGGGCGGCCTCCTGTGGAGGGTGCCACCGCGTTTGTCCAGTGAGACCCAGGGAAGGGTGGAGAGGAAATCCACACTGAGGTCAGCAGCAGAGCAGGGCATAAAGAGCCAGAGTTGGACACTCTCTCTCTCTCTCTCTCTCTCTCTCTCTCTCTCTCTCCTCTAGGGATGGGTGGATAAGACTCAGATCGGGGGGTAGGGGTGGGAAGGGGCAGCTGGAGAGAAGTTTAAGACTACAGGAGAATATTTTCTGAAAAAGATGTAATGTCTTGCTTTCCTTTTATGCCTTGATGCATTTAAACTTGTAGGTTTCTAAGTCCTTGTTTAGAATTAACTGGACTGGAACTGTTTGTGGGACTACTAGATTAGGTGTAGAACAATGCTTTCAGTTTAAAAAAAAAAAAAAAAAAAAAAAAAAAAAAAAGCTGTTCAGGAAAACAGATTCTGCCCATGTTGAGTAGTACATCACAATTCGTTTTCATTGTGTTGTTGGAAAGCAGCTTTTATGAGGGAAAGGTAGTTGCAGGATTATTTTAACCAAGTTTGATATATTCTGAAGAATTCAGTTCCCAAACTCAGAGCAGTTTAAGGTAACATCTCTGTAAAGAACTTCATCACAAATGGGGTATTGTCAGATTAACTAGCCATCTTGAAGCGATCCAAGAGATGAACTACAGTATAGCAAAGATGTCATAATCTTCAGTAATTCGTTTTGTAGATGGGCCTTAATGTAGAATGCGGAGTTGCTGATCCACGCTCGTGCACTTGTCACATATATACAGTTTCGTTCTCTAATTCATTAAAGAGGCATCCATGTACTTTATGCCACGTGTTCTGCACCTAGAGGCCATAATATGTAGGGGTTACAGCAGAAAGACAGATAAATCAATCAGTAAATAAATAAGATTAAAAAAGATGAAAGAAGGCTCCATGAATGATACTTGAAAGATGCCTGACATTCGCATTAACTCAGTGTGCTGGTTGCAAAACGCACACACACACACACACACACACACACACACACACTTTTACATGTCCGTTTCTGCATTTGTCAGTAAACAGTTATTCATTTGATATATTTTGTGAAAAACTCATACATAGAGCTACTACAGGTAGTAGTAGTATTACAACTACTGCATGCATGTACATACATGTGATACACACGTATGTGCAATGTTAATGTATATCAGTATAGATAATCTGTTGCTGTCATGACACTTGAGTGCATTTCTCCATAGAAGGAGTATTGATGAATTACATTTCAGCTTTTATGATAAGTATGTTGCCAACAGCAGTGTAAACATGATCATACACCTCTGCTGCCGTTTTTATGTTCACTTTTCATACTGCTTTATTTTCATTGTTCATGTGTGCGTTGCTGTTTTATTTTCACATTGCCTCAGTATGTTTTCCTTGTTTTCTTCTGGTTTATGTATATAATTGTGTTTTTTTTTTCTTTTTCTTATTCTTTTTTTTTAAAAGATGACATTCAATTTTCTTGAGTCTGAGTCTCTTTGTCTGTCTGTCTGTTTGTCTGTGTGATCAAGACCAAACTTTCACTGGTTATTTCAGTGGTTTTTGAAAAATTGATGTGTTATCCTTTTTCTGTGCATATATATATTTTTCATCAAGCAAGTCAGTTTCCATTGATGTGATGATGATGTCACTCTGCTTCTCACTTTGTATAATGTGATGCAGGTCGTCGTCTTTACAGTTCTGAGCCTATCTGCATACAGTAATGATGTAACTTCATTTTAACAATTTGGTTGCTTTCATAAATTTCAGCTTTATTCACCATACAAATTTGAATTGTATGTTGCATTCACTTATATACATTTTAGATCAGCCATTTTTCATTCTGTTGGTTATCAATCTATTTTTACACCTTTAACATCACATATATGTCATGCCATAGTCCGATGCATCACTACCATGGGAGCAAACTCCTCTTGACAACATGAAGGCAAAAGCTCAGTTGACTTTTTTTTTTTTTTTTTTAACTTTTTAAGAAAAAATTTTTTTCTTTATCTTAACAGTAAAATGTACCCAAATTTTAGATACAGTGTCTTGTCCTGTACTCTGTGTCCTTGGCGGTAACTAACCCCCTCTCTTTCTAGATTTTTGCTTCATTTTCCGCCCTCTGTCCCTCCCTTTTGAAACTGTACCCAAAATGTTTGGGTGTACCAGTTCTGACTGGGTGAGTGAAAAAAAAAAGTAACAGCGCACAGGATTGTGGTCATTGGACTGTTCAGTCATGGCATGAAGTGGCACAGCACATTTCTCCTGTTTGATTGTGCAGTTAGGTTTTTTTTTTTTTTTTTTTTTTTGCTCTCGAAGAGCTCAAGGAGATCTACTGTGCTGTGGTTACACCATGATGCTGTACTGTACTTTTGTAATAACTTTTTTTTTTTTACTGTTGAGGATGGAAAAGCATTATCGGAGGCAAACGTTAAGTTGAAATCACCAAAAGCAGATGAAAATAATACAGATGTTTATTGACAGTAAGTCGGTGTATCGGTGGCAAGGTAAAGGGGCTTTGAGAAAGGGGAAGGGGCAGTGGGGAGAGGGAAAAGTGTCTGTGGACAATGAATGATGGGAGAAAAGACAAAACATTTTCAATTTGCATGAAAAAAAAAAACATGTCTTTCATTGCAAAACAAAATGGTTGCATGTAAAGAAACATGTTTTCATTCGTAAAATTCTTTCATTACGGTAGTATCTGACTTCACAAAAATGAATTAGTGAATCGAAATTGTTCATTTTGCTTTCAGAACATATCTCTGTACATGCCACGTTTTTCTTTTGGATTTGTTTTGGGGGAGTTGAATCTTTGTCTACTTTGGTGCAGGAAAATAGTTTTTTTTTTTTAGATAAAGGTTTCAGGTTTTAAGATGGTTTTCCTGGACGTTAGTGTGGCTGTGTGTGCATGGTGAGTTGAATCTTCAGTAGTGTTCCCTCTTGATAAGGTCACTTCTGGCCCACATGTAATGGAAAAGTTGCTAGAGAATTTAAAAAAAAAAAAACCCTTAGTATATTAATAAACAGTTAGTGATATCATGTATGTGTTCAGTAACATTAATATGTCAACTTTGGCGTGTGAACTACAGCATGATATCATGGTAAAAGCATGGGGTAAATTTTGTTGGTTTATATCCTGTAAACTGGAAAACTTGAATGTGACTGAAACATTTTTGGTTTCATTTACTCGCTTTTACACATGCACACACACACCTATGCAGTTATGCCTGCGCAGTGAGCACTTCAGTGGTAATTGCTGGTGAAAATACTGTTTGCCAAAGTGGACATTTTTTTTTTTTAGCTGCGGATCCCTGAGGCCTGTTTGTTTTTGCTGGACACGCAGCTAAATAAAAACAGAGTTTGAATCAGAGTGGAAAAATATGTAAAATAATTCCCAGAAGCATGTGCGTCATGGTCAAATCAAATTTCAAACCCTTAGCTTCCCGAAGATGGAGTATGGCTGCCTTAATGGCGGGATAAAAAAACGGTCATAGACACAAAACTCCACTGCCTGTCTGTACGGGCAGTGTCCGCAGGAGTATCAGCCTGCGTACGCAGAAAGAAAGAAAGAAAGAAAAAAAAAAAAAACCCATAGCTTCATGTGTAGTGGCAGGTTTTCAAAAATAAATCACTGCACTACGTCATGTTATGCCTACATTATACTCTTTGGTTTCTTCACACCAATTCAAGGACGGCACGCTCTTCATCCTGTAAACAGACAGCACTGAAGCCAGCCATGATTGAATTGTTATGATCTTACGTTTAAGTCTGCTACCATGGGGGAAACCAACAAAGTAATATTTTCTTCTTCAATAAACGAACAAAACTACACTCTGATGGTGTGAAAAATTTACAAGGTTCTGGTCTTGTCAGCTTTAGTTGGTGTAGATGAAATGAAAGCCTGTCCTGAGGTTTGTTTCAGTGCACCTACATCATGTATTGTTGCTAGTTACGTTTCCTTGGGACTGGTGCGGACACTGGCTGTTGACTGACAGGGGAGGGTAGTTAGTGTTGAGACTAGGTTTCGCAAAATTCTTAGCGCAGGCACTGATGCACACACATTTATATGATTATAGGTAAACATATAGATTTACACCAGTTAGGATCCCTGAAGATGGAGTATGGCTGCCTTAATGGCGGGATAAAGAACAGTCATACACACAAAAATCCACTGCCTGTCTATACAGGCAGTGTCTGCAGGAGTATTGATCAGCCTGCATACACAGAAAGAAAACTCCAGTTAGGAACACAGAAACTAACAAACATTACTTTATGTAATGCCACAACACCGTAGTATGGTAGGTAATTCTGAAACTAAGTGTCAAGCATGGAATGAAAGTCTTTAAAGCAGGGAGAGGAAGGGAAATGCAGAGACACCACACCAAGATATAACAGCAGAAGCAGCACTCTCGATAAACTCTTGGAGATCAGACTGATGTGTAGAGTATGTTGGTTCTGTTAAAGCAGAAGAGATTTCCAATCATGAAACAGTGTTTTATCAGATTTGGAGCATGTGTGGATGTTGCAAAGGCTTGGAGAGGAAGTGTCTTTGTGTGTTTGAAATGTGGGATGAAGTGTAACTGCAGCAGATGGCGATGGGGGAGGGAGGGGTGTAATGACGGATGCATTGTCTGACAGATACTGATTGTATTACATCACAGTGCAAAGTGGGCTTTTCCCGACTCCAGCCCTGCAGTGTTGAAAGCTGATCTTATTCAAGTGGTTTTCACTGCAGTTATATTTTGTGTGCCTTGCATTTTTTTCAGTAGTGGAGGGGGGGGGGGGGGGGGAATCTGAGGAATCATGTTTGTGTACTTTTCTGTATGTGTGAGGGAGAGAGATGGGGGGGGGGGGGAGAAAGAGAAATCCAAGGAGTGTCATGTGAGCGAGAATAAGGGACAGCCTGATGTGGCCACTGCAGGTGGCTGGGCTATAAACTTCAGAGAAAGGATGGGATGGGAATGAAGGAGCAGAGTTTAAAGATTTAGCGATAGCTATCGTTTGAGTGTGAATTTAAAGCTTTCTCTTTCCAGGTGTGTATTATTACTACTTCCCAAGAATGAGATGATGGGCTACATTGCACAAGATAGACAAAAGTTTTGTTCCATTGTTTTCGTATGCAGCTACATGTTACGAATCAGTAAAGTGTGAGAACTGCACCTTGGGATTAGTGTCTCCTTTTTGAGATCATATGGTCCAGCAAGAATATTTAGTGTACTTGCATTTTTGTGTGTGTGTGCTGTCCCATCTTTGTGCCGCCTTGGTGGCAGTGCACCCATGCTGCTGATTCCAACACCCCATCCACAGCCACATCCCAGCCCCCGGGTCCACAGCAGCCCCAGCATCAGCACTCCACATGGAGCGGTCAATGTCAAGTCATCAGGAGGCAACTGCTCCTGCCGAGTCACTCGGTGATGTTCAGTGGCACCTTTTCTGATCCAACATAAGCCGGACACCACCTACCATGCCCCATATTGATGATGTTTAGTCGCTGAGCCGATGTGAGTGAGCTCTCCATCCGGAGGGCTTCACCACATCTGTCCAACGACAGCCTCTATGAAGTTGCTGGTAACAGTGAACTGACGGAATCAAACCAAGGCCACAGACATGGAGAAGACATCAAAGCTGAGGTCACCATGAGGGCAAGGCATGAACAGCCACAGAATTTGAGACTTTCTTTTTTTTTTTTTAGTGCTGATCGATGAGAATGATGAAGATGATGCTATGGATTTCCCTTTTTGGTCTGAGACTGCATGACAGGGCTGTACTGTATGCCTACTTTCATATATATCCTGGAGTAAACCAGGCCAGAGAGATACAGACCAGCAGCTGTGTTGGTCAGGAAATGTGAGCAGCACTCTCAGAGACGCATCCATTAAGTGGATGAAACTCGACTGTGTGGTCCCTGTCTTCCCAACTGATCCTGTAGCAAACTCAACTCTGGGTAGGAGCCAGTCGAGGCAGAAAAATCCCATATGACTCTGATGGTAATTGAACCTACAACCTCCCAGTCAGAGTCTGCAGTGCTAACCACTTTGCCACGGCGGCTGGTTAGTGTGCTTGCATTTTGCATTTAAGGGTGTTTGCCTACTCTCACAAAATGGATGACAAAAAGTTACCCTGCTATAATAGAAAGAAATATTCTCATTACCATTTCACCTAATTTTATTTCTTTCTGTTGCTAAAAGATTTTTCTTTGGTATATCTCTTTTTCTGGTTTGTTTTGGTATAACTGCAAACCACAGATATTTAAAATGACCAGACTTTATTTGCAGATATGTGTGTGTATGTGGGAAAGAGAGAGAGAGAGAGAGAGAGAGAAAATTTGGAGTAAGTTAAATGAGAATAGATCTTTACATGAAAGAGTTCAATATACTTCCGGCAGCATTTCATATGACAGATACAGAAAAAAAAAGAGAAATTGTTGAAGACAGTATCACAGACAACAAGCAGGTTTGTTTCCCAAAATGTCAGTTTCTGTTCATAATACTTATCATAATTTAATTTTTCTGAGGCTAACAGTTAGTGGCAGAGTAATTATGATTGCTGGTTTGTATGTAGTACATACGAAAGTGTGATGCCAGTTTGATTTTTGCAGTTGAAATGTTTAAAACATAGTATTGAAAACTAATTGTGTTGGAATTTATGAATTCTTTAGTGGTACTCTTTCAGGTCTTTTCAAACCTAAAAGAGTTCCTCTCATCCATCTCTGGTGGTCGCAAAGAAGAAACGATTCTATGGCAGCTGAACATCAGCCATTCATATTTTACTCATTCTTACCTGTTAAAGAGTGAAAGCTCTGTGGTGCAGTCCATGTTATGTGCCACTCACAATGAAACATATTCTTGTGTTGTGAGTGTTGGGACTTGTACGATGTGAGACGCAAATATTTTACAACAGATTCCATGAACACCTTGTTCATAGATGTTCCACCTGATGTGATCTTTGAATTCTTGAAAGAGATTATCATTTTTCATCGGATCTGAGGTTTTATAGTGGAAAGATTTTTAACAAGGTGTCGAATGGGTTTTTTAGAAGATGCATTTTAAACAGTTGTATGAATGAATGACTTGTGAGTTGACTGTAACGTGGTGACAGCCCTGATATGACCCTTGCGGCTTGGCTGGGCTATAACATTACTTACCTTACCTCCAGCGTCTCTTTTTGCATGGTTATCGACAAACACAACTTATGGTTACCAACAAACACTTATAGGTTTACAAAAATTATTTTACATTTATGTAATACTTGTTTGCAAGATTCCTTTCCCTCAGTCATATTTTTGACACATACAAGTTAGTGAAAATCATTTTACATGTATGCGATACTTGCTTGTATGATTCCTTTCCCTTGGTCATGTTTTTTGACTCGTTATTGATGTGATGGCGGTTGGTTGCGTGTTGTTTCAGAACACACTGTATTATGACACATGGTGGGTGGGGCAGCACGTGTGTTTGACCTGGTTGAGCACCTTCCTCATGCTGATCACTCACTTCCTGTCCCCGCGCTACTTGGACCTGCTGCATCGCAGTGCCCTCCACCTGGGCCGCTGGCAGAGGGTAGAGGGCAGGCATGTCCATGTGCCCTATAGCGCGTGAGTCATGCTGAAATCATCCTGAGATTACATGTGTTTGTCAGTGTTGTTTGAAGTTCTGTGTGTATGATTAGCATGTGTCGTGTGTAAATGTTAGAACGGAGTCGTCGGGTTTTAAATAGTTTCTAATGTTGAGAAGAAATCTTTGTTTTGGACATGGGGTGGGGGAGGGGCGGAAAGCCCAGTTGGTAGAGCGCCGGACTCATGATCCTGGGGTTGTGGTGATTGGCTGGGCTGTTTCGGTACAGGGGGATTTTTCCCTCGGAGTTAACATTGGTTGACTCCATTTCCCATACAGTCCTTCGAATGAGACTATAAACAGAGGTTCCGTGTGTGAACGCACGCGTAACATCTTGCACACACGTAAAATCCCATCACCAACTTTCGGAAGAGAGGGCCAGTTTGGCCATTGGTATGGATGATACATTACATATAGCATGCGCCTTCCCCTAAGCTGGAGTATGGCTGCCTTAAAGGCGGGATAAAAAACGGTCATGCACACAAAACTCCACTCCCTTTGTTGAGTAGATGTGATTAATACTTGCCTGTCTATGCAGGGAGTGTCCGCAGGAGTATCAGCCTGCCTACGCAGAAAGAAAGAAAAAAAGAAAATAGGGTTTATTTGTGTGTGTCACACACCCCCCCATGCTGACTAATTGTACATAGGTATCTATTGAAAAGAAAAAGAGACAAACAATGGTAATAGAATATCAGAAACTTTTTGAGTTTCGCCTTTTACCGGGTTTGTCATCTTCACCTGTTAAATCTGATTGAAAAAGTGAATATTCAATAATTTAGCAGTAAGTTTTCACGAGCCTGGAAAGTCTTCTCAAGACATGTCTATTCAGTATGGCTATTTCTTACTATATTGAAACCACACTTTGCACTCACTTCTGATAAATATAAGATGAAGCAGAGCGTTACTTAGAATTTTCTCAATCAATCTCCTGTTACTTTGTTAGACATCAATTTTCATCTTTTACGATTTTGATTACGAGCACAAAATATGTTTTCATCCATGACAGAATGTGTAGATTTATGTATTTCATGAACATAGACTTTGGCAGTGCAGTATAAATGAGTGAGGTTTCGGTAAAATGGCATGAGACGTGATGCACATGTTTCAGGTGGTCTGAGCTTCAGGTGTGGCCCCAGGGGGCACTGGTCAAACATGTACGTGGTCTCTTCAAAGCGGAAGGGGTCAATGTCACTGCCGAGCCTGGGAACAGCATGCACACACGATTCTATGTGAGTGGGCTACGCCAGTGCATTATGTATACACAGATGTATACATGCATAATATACACATGCCTGCATGTTACTTATGCACACACTGACCTGCACATGAACACACATGCAGGCCATGAATACTTGTTGAGTTACTAAGTAAAGTACCTGATATTATTCTTGGAAGACAGTTTTGTTTTGTATTTTCTTATAGGTGTAGAAATGTTGCAAGATCTCATTTGCACTTTCTTGATTGCCATATTAGAAATGATTTATGTATGTGGACAGATTTTCGCTCACTGAGCTTGATGACATGAATTAACAATAAATGTTTGTGTGTGTGCGTGGATGTGGGTGTGCATGCATGCGTCTGTGCGTGGGTGTGGGTGTGCATGCGTCTGTATGTGGGCAACAGTTTTTGTTCCACCAGCCGTTACACGTGATGACATGGTTGCTGGGTCTGGCGGGGATCCTGGTGCTGTACCAGTTCTTCTTCGGCTGGTGCAGAGCAGTCACTGGAGTCATGTGCTGTGTCTGGCCTTGATGCTGTTCTGCAACTTCTACACCGTCTTCAAGCTGCTCAGGGACTTCTTCATCATGAACAAGACCTACAAAGACCACGACCCTGCTGCAAACACCCAGTGACCAACTGTCTCTCCTGGCGTACGCATTCTTCGAGCATCCACAGAAAGCGCTGAGTAATGACTTTGTGAAGTGTTTGTAAGTTTAGAAGTGGGGAGGTCTTTTCACAGGCACAGAATGAAGCTTTAGGAGCAGGCAGTAAGAGCTGGGTGAAAGCTAGAAGTGTTTAATGACCACACATGCTGCTGTTGTTTTTTTCACTCCATCCCTCTCCCCACCCAAAAATCAAAAGGTCAGGAAGACAAATGCATTTCTTCAACTGTTTCGTGTCCCGAATTCGTTGAAGCTGGATGCAAGAATGAATATCGCAGAGTGCAATAGTGTGTATGCGTATGAATGATTTGTTCTGTTACCATATTCTTTCGCTAGTTTTCAAGTTCTCTGCTGTACAGTTGACGTGTACCATAGAAATGTGCCTAGAAATACAATGAAGTGCAGGTTTTACCTGCTGAGAGTGAAGTCTGTGGTGCTTTCTTCCACATCATCAAAATCTCTGGTCTGGTAAGAAGCAGCAGATAAGTTTATGAATAAACAGAGAATTAACATTTGACTCGGCACACTACAGTATACTATTTTAGAATAAGAAAAATTTTCTTCTTCATCAACAGATTTTAAAAACATTTGCAGATGGCGGG
>JADBJO010004390.1:192500-200272 GCA_016801955.1 Conus betulinus | reverse complement strand
GGGCTCCTTCATTTTTTAAAGGGTTGGCATGTATCTAAAAAAAAAAACCAAAAAAAAAAAAAAAACATGAGTACTGCAGTAGCTGTGGTACAGCTGGTAATATTAGGCACTCACTACCCTCCCCGCACCCCCCCCCTTCCCTTCATCCCCAACCCCCTCAACCCCTATCCTTAAGAAACTTCTGTTGTTAAAGTTTTGTTTTGGGGGGGGGACCGGACAATCAGCGAGTCCTTCGCGGGGAAGGGGGGGGGGGGGGGGGGGGGAGGCTGGGGGGGGACCGAGGAGGAGGAAAAGTAGTCGCTCGCCGGGTGAACAGTTCACACGAAGTTGGACGTGTCTTTTATTTCCAATGTCCAAGGTCTGTTTTGTTCTTTTCTGTTGAAGCTTTTTTTTTTTTTTTCAAACGTTAGTGACTCACGAAGAGACGAAAAAAAAAATTAGCAAAGTTGATGTGCCCATCGACGGAGTGAAGATTAAAGTTGAAATCTCTCTCTCTGTGTCGTCTGTCTCGGTCTGTCTCTGTCTGTCTGCTGTCTGTCTCTCTGTGTCTGTCTGTCTGTCTCTCTCTCTATCTCTCTCTGTCTGCCTGCTGGCTGTCTCTCTTCTCGCAGGGGCAGACAGACAGACAGACAGAAACAGACAGAACAGGACAGACAGACAGACAGACACACACACAAACACACACACCACACACACACACACACACACACACACAACACACACCACACACACACACACACACATTTTCAGAAGCATTTATTTTTTTATGATTTTCTTTTGCTTCTTAGGTGACACCTTTGGTTGGGTTTTTTGAAAAACTCAACAAACATACTACGGTATTGCACACCAGCCTTTTTCTGGGGGATAGCATTCTTCTTAAAACCGAAAAGGCAGAGGAGTCAAATTACCACTTTCCGCGGTCACTGAGGAGAAACAATCAGGTTTCGAATACCGGTATATGACCAGGAGTTATATGTTAGTGAGCTTCCTCCCCCATTGGAGATGTCTCCCCCTTTGGAGACTATAAAGCTTGCTGAAGGTTCATTTTGAGAAGCATTTATTATTCCCCATTCACCCACTCAAGCACATACTGTTAGTTAGGCAGAATGATCTACCACTACAGATATGAATGCTTATCACCCCCTATTTCTACTACAATCTCACATTACAGATAAGAGAAAGATGGATCTTTCTGAGTATCTGAAAAACTGTGTAGTTGTAACAAACACCACAACTATTCTCTTCCCGTGCACACAAATGACAGCCAAATGGCAAATAACCTGATGGCCATGTCAAGAAACTCTTCTGACGTAGACTGATCTACGAACACCGTCATGTGCTGGTTTCACGACGAATGCATATGATGCCTCTGCTTATATCCCAGTTTTCTGCTGTGTAAACCCACGCAACATGCCACATCAAGTCGGCCAGCCGGTGTCTCTTTTTTCCATGGAGAAAACATCAGCCACGTAGACATTGCGACTTGTGCGGAGACACATGTCACTGTTCTCGTCTGCTGGGCTGGAAAGATGCCAAGTGAAGTAATGATTTAAAAAAAAAAAAAAAAAAAAAAAGCGTAGAATTTCATCCTCGTTTACATTGATTCCCACCCTGTGAATCAAGGTGACAAAGCAGAAATCAATGGAAGATGCGGGGGTTTATGTTTTGATCCTTCACGGCGCGCGTGTGTGTGTTAAAAGAGAGATACTGGCACTGTCCGTCACCCTACTTGTCTTTTCAAATACATGTTCTAGTTCTAAGCTCTTATATTCATCTTTCAGCTCTGCATTTCGATCTGGTTTCCCGAGAGCAGTTTCTAGCGTCTGATTCTATTTAAAGATTTTTGTTTTGTTTTGTTTGTATGTGTTTTCTGGCTGAATTTCCACTTTGACCTTTTCCCTAATAGCAGCATCTATTCTTGTTACTGAACACACACACGCGCGAGCGCACGCACGCATGCACGCGCACGCACGCACGCACGCACACACACACCACACACACACACACAGAGACACACACACACCACAAACACACACTCACACCACACACACACACAAACATCACACACACACACCCAAACACGACACTGCCCACAAGAACACCACACCAGATAAACCACGCCCAGATTTTCTTTTTTTTTTATTGTTTAGGCATTACGCCCCAGCAACCAGAGAGAGAGAGCGGAGAGAGAGAGAGAGATGGGAGTGAGAGAGAGAGAGAGAGGGCGGGGAGAGAGCACAGGAGGACAGACAGAAACAGACAGCAGGACAAACAGACAGACTGACAGACAGAGCAGAGACAGAGACAGATTGTTTTATTCAGTTAATTTTGGCCAATAAAACCCTAATGAATCTATGGAATAGTGTAACAAATCTTTTTCAAAGAAAAAAACGAGAACAAATCAGGCAACATATCACATACAACTGCAACAGGTAATCGAACAAACAAACAGCAAACAGTACAACACACACTTTTAAATCTTACCTGCATACAATTCTTCGAATCCTAAATGCCTTGTACAAAAAAAAAAAAAACACCAGCACAACTTTTTTTTTCATGTGGATTTCGTTTTGTGGATGCCAAGAGTAAGTAAAGTCACAATATAAAGAAGGATGCTTCACTATTTTTGATACGATTACTTGACGTCCCCAAAAGACGGAGATAGAGAGCCGAGGAAGCGAGCAGATGAGAAGAGATATACGACAGAAGGAGATGAGAGCGGTTTGAGGACGATGAGGAGGACAGAGGCGAACCGCAGAGAGCCAGCGGTGCCCCAACCTCCTGACGGAGGACCGTAAAAAATAGGGGCGGGATAAGCGCTTCCAAGCGATCGACGGAGAGACCCCGAGCCTAGCAGAGCTTCACTTAACCTTGTCCCGCTGCGTTTTTTCTCGGTCCCTCCTCTGTCCTGTCTCTCCCTCTGTTTTTTCCTCTTTTTATTTTTCTGTCTTCTTTTTTCATTCCTCTTTTTGTCTGCTCCTGTGCTCTTGTCTGTTCTCCTGGAGACTTTGTCTCTGTCTCTGTCTTTTTTTGAGTCTGTCTCCTAGTCTTAGGATGAAGGCTCTATGAGAGTCTGTCTGCTCTGCCTGTCAAGTCCTCTCTTTCCGAAGTCGCAACATAGGACAGACTTTCTCCGAGAGTCTGCTCATCCTCCTCTCTCTTCCCTCTTTCTGTGATCTCTCCTCTCTAAAATCCTCCTCTGCAGCCCACCCCACCACGAATCCCATCCCCTCCGAGCTCCCTCTGGCTCCCACGCCGTCCTTGTACCCTCACCCGTCATTGATCTCTTCTCTCTCCCCACCCTCCCTCTCTCCCTCTCTCCCCTCTCCTCTCTTTTTGTATGTCACTCCCAAAACACACTAGCCCCCGTCCCCATGCATCCCCCAATCCCCCACCCCTCCATGCTCCCTAAACATCTTTCTCCGCTCTCCCCCGCTCTACCACCCCCTCTCCCGGACGCCTCCGCCACGCCGCAGTCTGGGTCCCCTTCCCTTCCCCCCCTCCAACTCTCTCCGCCCCCCGGCCACTCCTCCCCACTCCCTCTCTCCTCCTCTCCCTCACCTCCAACAATCCCAACCACCCCCTCTTTCTCCTCTCTCAGCCTACTTATCGTCTCTCAACGGTCGGCGTCCTTTCTGTCTCTACTTTCGCCCTGTCATTCTCGGTCTATCTCTGTGCGCGTCTTTATCTCTGTGCTCCAGTCTCTGTCTGTTGTCTATCACCTTCTGTCAAACTCTGTTGGTCAGTCTCTGTCTGTCTGTCTGTCTACTCACTCTGTCAGCTCTGTCCTCGCGCCTCTTTTCATCGCGTACTACCGACTCTCGTCCTCATCTCCGCTCTCGCTCCACCGGTCTCCTCTTCCTCTCTCCGTCTCTCTGTCTCTCTGCCTGCAGCCCCTCTCTCTCTCGGCTCTCTCTCATCTCAAACCTCTGCAACTCTCTCCTCCAGAGGGAGGAGGAGTCCACACTGACTCAGAAGACGCCACACAGGAAAGGAAGACCCGACGAAGAGCAGAAGAAGGAGGAGAAGAAGAGAGAGAGAGAACGATAGAGACGATGGAGGGGAGGAGAGGAGAGGAGAGAGAGGAGAGAGAGAGCCGGACAGAGCAGGACTAGACAGAGACATACAAGACAGAAGACAGACAGACAGGACCAGCAGACCGCGGTAAGTGTCCCGATGCGCGTGGTTTTTTTTTTTTTTTTAATATATTTTTTAATTTTTTTTTTTTTGTTTTAAATTTTTTTTTTTTTATTTTTTAAATTATTTTTTAAAATAATGTTTTTACAACGGACACACACTCGAACACCACGGACTGCTGAAGATGATCTGGCCGCGGTACTACCCTCCCTGCTACGGTGTGGCCCTGTGCGAACTCCCCCACCACTACAAAGTTACACATACTTCTTTTCGACTTTTTTTTGTTTTGGCATGGAGACCTTGCCCCAGGTAGGGATTGGGGGAGGGAAGCTAGGCGACGGGGGGTGGTGGGCGTGGGGGTGGGAGGGGGTGGGGCGGGGGGGGGGTGGTGTGCACCTACGCTTTAGACCCCGGACCCCCAACCCGCACCCCAGACCACCACAAGTAGAAAGAAAGCGTCTCGGCTGCTGCAGTCTTGGTCAACAGCTCATCTTCGATTAGCAGAAGAAGCTGCCACAGTCCACACCGAAGGCCATCCACTATGGCTTGTGTGTGGTTGTGTGTTGTGTGTGTGTGTGTGTGTGTGTGGTGTGTGTGCTGTGTGTGTGTGGGTGTGTGTGTGTGTGTGTTGTGTGTCGTGCGGGTGTGTTGGGCGGGAAGAAGGGGGGTGGGGTGGGGTGGGGAATGGAGGGAAGTGACGTAATGTGCAAATCTTCCTCACGATGAGCAGGAAAAGGAGGCACTGTAGGCGGTTTGTTGGTTTCTGCTGCGCTTTCATCATGGTTTCTTAGAAGAATCATCGTGCAAGCTGTCTCTCTGTCCCTGTCTTTGTGTCTCTCTCTGTCTGTCTCTCTCTGTCTCTCTGTCTCTGTCTCTGTCTCTCTGTCTCTCTGTCTCTCTCTCTCTCTCTCTCTCTCTCCTCTCTCTCTCTCTCTCTCCCTCCCTCTCGTCTCTCTCTCTTTCCACGCACACAAATGGTCTCTCACTGTCTGTCCTCTGTTATCTGTTTGTCTGTCTGTCTCTGCCTCTGTGCGTTTTTGTCCCTATTTCTGTCTCCGTCAATGTCTGTCCATCTGTCTCTGTTGTCTGTCTGTCTGTCTGTGTATGTGTGTCCTCTTTAAAAAAAAAAAGTGGCAGTGATAAAATTCACAGACATGGCATATTTGTTTTTTTTGTTTTACCCTGTTCCAACACAGCCGGTGGAGGACAATTCGTCCAGCGCACATTAACGTGGCCTCATTTGTCTTTGTTGTTATTCCTTCTCCTGTACGTCATTTTGTTTGCATTCCTGTTTCCTCATGACAACAGATCCCCGCATGGCAAAAGTGGTGAGTGTGTGATTGTTCCACCCCACATCTTGAATACGGACTTCTACCATATCTCCCAGGCTGTAATTGCTTTGCCCCGCTGATCTTGGCATCACTACCCACTCGCTACTAGCGTTCTGCTTTCAGAAATTTATCACACTAGCAATGGAATTACCTAGCAACCCAACTGAGAAAACAAACAAATTTTACAAAACAGATGTTACGCGTTTCGACCTGTTGAGTTTTTTTTTTTCTTTTCAGGCAGGACAAACGACATTCAAAACAAATCAAACAAAGGAGGAACAAACAAGTCATTGTCTACAGCGGTCTTCTGAATGTGCACCGAGTGCTTCTATCTGACGGCTCGGTAGAGCTTCTTTTTCATGCAGTTTGCTGCCCGCAAAACTAGAGGGATTGGCATTTGCCGGAACAAGGTCCGGATCAGTGAATTTTACACACTGGAACGCGCCGCTTTTTTTTTTTTTTTTTTTTTTTTTTTTTTTTTTGCTGTCCCAACCTCTGTGCCACCTCAGAGGCAGTGCACCCACGCCGCTCATTCCGACACCCCGCCCACAGCCACAGCCCGGTCGGCCCCGCCGCAGTCCCGCAACACCGGCAATCCACAGGGAGCATCAATGTCAAGTCGTCAAGAGGCAACCCACCGGAGGAGACACTGCACTGCTGCCGAGTCACTTCGGTGGTGTTCAGTGGCGCCTGTTCTGATCTAACATACGCAGAACACCACCTAATAAGCCCCCTACTGACGACAATAATTGCTTAGTCGCGGAGCCGGCGTGAGTGAGCTCTCCCTCTAGAGGGCGCCACCACGTCAGTCCAACAACAGCCCCCATGGACTCGCCGATACCGGTGACCCCGACGGAACCAAACCAAGGCCACAGACGTGGAGAGGACATCGAAATTGAGTCACCATGAGAGCAGGGCATGAAGGGCCACAGAATTTGAGACATTTTTTTATGCTGATCGATGAGAATGAGGATGATTTAAGATGATGCTACGGACATCCATTTCGGTCTGAGACTACATGACAGGGCTGTACTCGACGCTTCCTTTCATGAATATATCCCGGCGTCAACCAGGCCCGAGAGATACAGGCACCTGCAGCGTTGGTCAGGAAATTTGAGCAACACTCTCAGAGACGCATCCATTAAGTGGATGAAACTCGACTGTGTGGTCCCAGACCCACATGACTCTGATGGGATTCGAACCCACGACCTCCCAGCCGGGAGTCCGCGACGCCAACCACTTCTCCACGGCCGCTGGTTGGGACGCCGTTTCTTACTCTGTCTTCATCGTTCAGACTTCAAAGAACATTTATTGTTCCGTCGAACGAAAGCGACAAACAAATTGCCAGACAAAACACGACGCGTTTCAACCTCAAAATGGGGCGCAAAAATGGATGAGCCACATCCATGTTACGCCCAGTTTGAGGAGATGCGTGACTGTCCGTTCTTTGTTTACATTGTCTTGAATGTTGTTGGTCTTGCCTGAAGAAGATCAAAGAGGTCGAAATGCGTCGTGGATTGTCTTGTGATTTGTTTGTCTCTTTCGTTTGCTGGAACTGTCAATCCTCTTTTGAATTTTGTTTCAGTTTCCGCTTGCTGTCACCTCACTTTGAAACACACTTTCTTATTCAGGTCCGCACCTTAACTCTTGGCGGACTCTGTGTCACTTAACATGCAAGCACGTTGGGATCCCCTGGTGGCTTTGTGATCGCCCTATCCCCTATCCTCTCTCTCTCCTCTCTCTCCTCTCTCTCTCTCTCTCTCTCTCTCTCTCTCTCTCTCTCTCTCTCGTTTCTGTTTCGTTTGTTTTCGTCCGTCCCCCCTTTTTTTTTTGTTCTGTATTTAATCAATTAAAAAAAGACTCCCCCTATAAATATATTAACACAAGGTACGGAAACTGTTCATGGTACCTGGCTGGACAAAATGTAAAGGTTTGGCTTGTTGAAGCATAAATGGTGTGAATCGTACGCTGATAGGAAGTGAAATTGCTATGAATCTATCTTAAGTTTCTGCAAGGAGGAAAAAAAAAAAAAAAAAAAAAAAACCCTCTTCGCGCGGAAGCTTTCAATGCTTGCATGGATCCGTCTTCCCCGTAGACAGGTAGGACGGTCGGTCAGGTTGTCACAAGTTGTGGTACGACAGGATGCAGCCCTGGGGTACATGCCTCAGCATTGGCTGACAGGGACAGTGGCTGGTCTCTCTCTCTCTCTCTCTCTCTCATCTCTCTCTCTCCTCTCTCTCTCTCTCTCTCTCGCCCCCTCCCCCTCTCCTCCTCTCTCCTTCACCTCTTCCCAATCTCCATCTA
>JADBJO010004390.1:175000-185000 GCA_016801955.1 Conus betulinus | reverse complement strand
TGTCGGCGCTTCAAGCGATGAGCTAGCTGATCACCTTCACAGACAATGCCACACAGAGGTGCCCATTCTGTATCTTTCATACTGATCTCCAGCCCGAAGTATACTCTTTTGTCAAGCGTCTTTGGACAGAGGATTGAAAAACACATACGTTTAACAAACTATCATTATTGGTCCAAACCTTGTACACTCTTTTGCCAAGCGTCTTTGGACAGAGGATTGAAAAACACAGACGTTTAACAACTATCATATTGGTCCAAACCTTGTACACTCTTTTGTCAAGCGTCTTTGGACAGAGGATTGAAAAAACACATACGTTTAACAAACTATCATTATTGGTCCAAACCTTGTACACTCTTTTGCCAAGCGTCTTTGGACAGAGGATTGAAAAACACAGACGTTTAACAAACTATCATATTGGTCCAAAACCTTGTACACTCTTTTGTCAAGCGTCTTTGGACAGAGGATTGAAAAACACATACGTTTTGACAAACTATCATTATTGGTCCAAACCTTGTACACTCTTTTGCCAAGCGTCTTTGGACAGAGGATTGAAAAACACAGACGTTTAACAAACTATCATATTGGTCCAAACCTTGTACACTCTTTTGTCAAGCGTCTTTGGACAGAGGATTGAAAAACACATACGTTTGACAAACTATCATTATTGGTCCAAACCTTACCAGTGGCGATGAAGAAAGAAACGGTTTGCGTCGAGTACACAAATACCACTCGATCTATACCACTCATACCTTTTGAAAGGCGAGGAAGCTCCGTGGTGCTTTCCTTTAGATGTATCACTGAATGTAAAGCTTTATATTTCCTCTTTGTGAAGTGTTTGGACTTCCATGATGTCAGACATAAAGAACCTACAGCAGACTGTAAAAAATCTTCTTCAGAAATATCCCAACGGATGTGTTAGTGTGTGTGTGTGTGTGTGTGTGTTGTGGTGTGTGTGTGTGTGTGTGTGTGTGTGTGTGTGTGTGTGTGTGTGTGGTGTGTGTGTTTAATGCCTGAAAGAGATAAATTTTTACATGATCTGAGATTTTATGAAAGGATGGTTTGAAAAATAAAAAATAGCATTTTTTTTTTTTTTTTTGGGGGGGGGGGGGGGGGGGGGGGGGGAGGGGGGGGGGGGGGGACAAAAATGTGCTTTATTATGTTTCTTTTCCACCATCGAAGTAAATCCTTTATCAAAAGGCAGACAGTCAAACCCATCTCTCACATGAAGCCACTTACATGTCTTCTGATCTTCCCTCTCTTTTCGTTCTCTCTCTCTCTAGCTCTAGCTCTCTCTCTCTCCTCTCTCTCTTGTCTCTGTCTCCTCTCTCTCTCTTACACACACACATACACACACGCAACGCACGCACACACGCACGCACGCACGCACGCACCACACCCCTAACCCACCCAGTCTCCAGGAAATGTATGATAGAAGTGGCCTCTTGAGAGACCGTTTTTTATCAAACTATGATAAGAACAGCCCCCATTCCAATACCAAAATGAACTACGTACGTGAACTGATTTTGTTATCCAAACGAAAAGGAGAGAAACTTTCGATTTCTTGCTCAGTTTATTCTGGTCTCCAATGATTTCAGCCAGCGTGTGTCTGTCTGCCACTCTGTTTTTGTCTGTCTGTCTGTCTGCGTCTGTGTATGTCTGCCTCTACAATGTGTGTCTTTGTCTGTGCCCCATACCTCACAACCCCATCCTCTTTGTCACATTTTTTTGTTTCTCCCATGGTCAGTGGAGTGAGACGCGAGCGTGACTGGTTGTTCCCCCCCCCCCCCCCCCCCCAATGACGTCACATCAGTGTGACGCTAGACCAAAAGGCTCTGAAAACTTGCTGGCATTAGTTCTCAAACCGGTCATCACGTCCGCACACAGCATGTCCACCCCAGCGAACGCGATGACCAGTTGACCTTTTGCTAAACCTGAGCCAGCATTTCTCGCTTTTTCGAAACAAAATCACGCCCGAACTGCTGCATGTGCATAGCAATGCGCACAAGGCAAAGCTTTATGTGCAGAGCAGTGCACACAAGACAAAGCTTTATGTGCAGAGCAATGCACACAAGACAAAGCTTTATGTGCAGAGCAATGCACACAATGACAAGACAAAGCTTTATGTGCAGAGCAATGCACACAAGACAAAGCTTTATGTGCAGAGCAATGCACACGAGACAAAGCTTTATGTGCAGAGCAATGCACACAAGACAAGCTTTAAGTGCAGAGCAATGTACACAAGACGAAACTTTATGTGCAGAGCAATGCACACAAGACAAAGCTTTATGTGCAGAGCAATGAGCACATAAGACAAAGCTTTATGTGCAGAGCAATGCACACAAGACAAAGCTTTATGTGCAGAGCAATGCATACATGACAAAGCTGTATGTGCAGAGCAGAGCAATGCACACAAGACAAGCTTTATGTGCAGAGCAATGCACACAAGACAAAGCTTTATGTGCATAGCAATGCAGACAAGTCAAAGCTTTATGTGCAGAGCAATGCACACAGGACAAGCTTTATGTGCAGAGCAATGCACACAAGACAAGCTAGATTGTGTAGGACAATGCACACAAGACAAGCTAGATGTGCAGAACATGCGTACAAGACAGATTAATGTGCAGAGCAATGCACACAAGACAAGCTTTTTTTTGTGCAGAGCAATACACACAAGACACACTAGATGTGCAGAACAAAGCACACAAGGACACACTAGCTGTAACAGCAGTATACTGCAGTCTTAAGCAGCTGTACAACAGTGTACTGCAGTCTTAAGCAGCTGTACAGCAGTATACTGCAATCTTTACCCAGCGCTGTGCGGCAGTATTACTGCAGTCTTAACCAGCTGTACAGCAGTATACTGCAGCTCTTACCAGCTGTACAGCAGTATACTGTAGTTCTTAACCATTGTACAGCAGTATTACTGCAGTCTTAACCAGCCGTACTAAGAGAGAACTCAAGCTGCTAGTCTGACTTACGATCGCTTGTTTTACATCACCGACCCTTTTCGTAGACCCTCCATTTCAATGGCAGGGGTTGCAGATTATGTTAAACGTGTTTCATTGTATAATGTTATACGGTGACATTTCCATATGCTTGGTAAAAACTAACCTTTCCTATTCCATGGGTACGCATGACACATGTTGCAATTTGTATTGAGAACATAATGAATATCCAAAATAAAGAATGCAAAAACGAAAGCATACGTATGCTAATAAATGAAAATGTTTTTCACACAATCATACCGTATCCCCCTCCCCCTCCTACCCACACACATACACACACAAGAACACACATCATAGACATGCACACACCACCAACACAACACACACCCACACCACACACACCACACAAACACCACACACACAACGAGAGATTTGTTAACCCACGTATAACTAAAAGAGAGAGAGAGAAGAGGGAGAGAGAGGAGGATGTCGACGAGGGAGATGAAGAGCGAGAGAGGAAGGCGAGAGACGAGAGAGAGAGATAGGGGGGGGGGGAGAGAGAGAGGGAGAGAGAGAGAGAGAGGAGAAGAGAGAGATGAGTGGAGAGGAGGAGGCGGAGGGTAGAGAGAGAGAGAGGAGATGAGGGGAGAGAGGAGAGAGGAGGCTGAGGAGGTGAGAGAAGCGGAGGGCAAGAGAGAGAGGCGGAGAAGAGAGCGAGAGAGATGTGGGAGAGGCGAGAGATGAGAAACATGAGGGAGGGGAGAGAGGAGAGCAGGTGAGATGTGGATGAGAAGGAGAGAGAGAGAACGAACAGAGAAGATGGTGGGGCGAGTGAGAGAGAGAGCGGAGGTAGACCAAGATGGGGGAGAGAGGAGGGAGGGAGAGGAGGGGAGAGGGCAGAGGGAGGGGTTAGAGAGGTAGATGGTAGAGAGAGGAGAGGGGGGAGAAGAGGAAATGAGGGAGAAGAGATGATGAGGACGGGGCGAGGAGAGGAGGAAGATGGAGAGGAGCGACACGAAACAAATAACGAAAACGATCCTACACGAAACGAAAACGCCGAACACGGAAAAACAACGACAATAATTTGACGAATATTCTTTTTTACAATGAGGGAGGAAAAAGGCGGTGGCGGGGGTATAGCACCAAAATGGCTTTGTTTACATTCGGCCCTCAAAATTTAAAGGGAAAAATGGGAAAAAAAATATAGGAAAAAGCAATAACAAAATCGCAAAAACTCACCAGAATAGACGTAACCAGCATAAACGCTAGAAATAGAAAGAGGAGGAAGGAAATGGTTAACACCAAAAGAACAGGAGAGAGACAATCAATGCCTGGAAGCGGAGGAGGGTGGAGAGAGAGTGTGTGGGGGAACGAGAGGACGAGTAGGAGAGAGAAGATGGGACGGGATCCAGAGAGGGAGGGAGGATGAGGGGGGAGAGAGCCGAGAGGGGAGAGGGGGGGTGGCTGAGAGGAGGAGGGGAGGAGGAGAGAGAGAGTGAGATGGACAGAGAGGCAAGGAGGAGGAATGAGAGGAGAGGAGGGAGGAGAGGGGGAGACGAGAGAGACAGGAAGGACAGGGAGAGGGGAGACAGAGAGGAGACAGGGGAAGAGAGGTGGACAGAGGGAGAGGGGAGGGAGAAGGCGGGGGGAGAAATGGGACAGGGAGGGGGGGACTGGAGAGGATGGGGGGGGGGGGGGGGGGAAGGAGAAAGAGAGAAGGAGATAGAGGAGGAGGGACACAGAGATGACGAGGGAAAAAAAAACGCGAGATAAAAAAAGAGAGGGGGAAAAAAAAGAGAAAAAAGGAGTGGAGGGAGGGGTCATCATATACAGTTCATGAAAAAAAATGGTTTATTGGAAGATAGAAAAAATATATACAATAAACATTATCACAACAACAAAATTATAACACATTTCTGGAAAAAAAAAATAAAATCATTGAACAGGCACCCCATCCTGTAGCAAAGACAAAAATTTACACTTGACAAGCAGCACCTTTGAGACAATAGATGAGAGAGACCAGTACCCAGAGAGAGAGAGAGACAGAGGAGAGGAGAGGAGAGAGGAGAGAGAGAGCCGCCAGAGTAGTGAAGACTGGTTTTAAACATATCTATTCTTGGACGGGGTACTACAATTTTATGAAAATGGCGATTTTCATTAAATCTAAAATTTCTGTAATTGAAGGGGGAGCACGACCCGAAAGAATCTTAAACATGAAAAAAGCTTTATTGAATTTAAGCTTCAAGTTTAATGGTAAAATATCCAGATCTGTATAGTCAGAGTATGATAATGTAACCGATTTTAACAAAACTAATTTCAGGGAACGTCTATAAAGACTAAACAAAGGTTTGAGTATATGATTACTAGCTGAGTCCCAGACTGTAGATGCATAATTTATATGGGATTCAATATAAGCGTGAAAAAATATTTTACGTGAATGGCAGTCTAGGAAATGCTTTATCTTGGACAGCTGGTATATCTTTTTCGAAACTATTTTGCATAAAGACCGTACATGTTCTGACCATGACAGATTGTTGTCTATAACTACTCCTAAGACTTTATGACAGATTGCTTCTTCGATAGTTATACCATTGATAGAAAGGGTTGCGCTCGTATAAGAAAGGTTTTGGCGTTTTTGTCTTGTGGTTATGATCATATGTTTGGTTTTGACAGGGTTTATACACATATGATTTAATTCAGACCATTCGATTAGCTGGTTAATACTTTGCTGTAATAGCATAGATACTTTTTCTGCTTTGCGATCACACGCATGAATAGTAGTGTCATCGGCGAACATATCACAAAGCGCTGGGAGGAACAGGGGGAGATCATTAATATATATTGAGAAAAGTATGGGTCCTAGGACGGAGCCTTGAGGAACACCATGTTTGAGAGGCAAAATAGAAGATTGGCGTTCATGAATTGAGACAGTTTGTTTTTCTGTCGCTTAAAAAACGAAGAGATGAGTTCTAGAGCATTATTGGATAAACGGTACAATTTTAACTTTTTTAGAAGCAGTGTGTGGTCAATTACATCAAAAGCTTTTGCAAAGTCAATAAAAAAGGACACCGGTCACCTTGTTTTCATTGATGATATATTTGTAAGCCATTTGTCTACTAGGTTAGTCAGTGCAGTGTGGCAGGAGTGATGTTTCCTGAAACCAGACTGATTAGGGTGAAATAAATCATATTTGTCAAAATGGTTAAGAATGCATCTTCGTAGATGATCCTCTAAAGGTTTGATACCACAGACAGGATAGAAATTGGTCTGTAATTACAAGGATCCAAGGTGTCACCTGATTTATAGATGGGTCTTACTCTAGCAATTTTGAAAGATTTAGGAAACTGGTTTTTAGATATACATAAATTGAAGATGTAGGTCAGTGTTTCAGAAATAATTGGAGCTGCAAGTTTTAGGATTTTGCCATCAATACCGTCTAAGCCACGGGCACATGTTTCTTTTAGACGGATCAGGGCATTATATACATCATGGACTGACATTAAGGGGATGTCTAAGTCTGAGGATATGGCTTTGAATCACAGAAATCGTTTAATAATGTAAGAGTGTTTTCGGCAGATCTATCTGATTTTATTGTTGTCTTAGCAATATTACAAAAATGGTCATTAAGTTTCTCGGGACACAGGTCTTCGTGAGATGTATTTTTACTGATGTTTTTGTTTGTCAGCTGATTGATAGCATTCCAAATTGTTCTGCTATTGGTATTAGAAGAAACAAGTTCTTGAAAGTACTTTTTCTTAGCTGCTCGTTTTACATAATTAACATGATTTCTTTGGTTAACAAATTCTTTCTTCGTTCCCGCAGACAAAAAGGTGATCTCTTTGGGTTCATAGCGTCCTGTACATCTTTTGATAGCCATGGTAACAGAGGGCTGCTTCTAACACGCTTGGTTTTGAAAGGTGCATGTTTATCATAAATATTAAAAAAATTGTGGTACCAAACTTCCCAGGCTTCATCTGGATTTGTAAACTGGTAGACTAGGAAAAGATATGAATTACTCAAATCAAACAAAAATTTATTTTTATCAAAATTCCGTAAGCACCTGTATCTTATAAAACGTGTGACCATTCTTCGGAATTTTAACTCCTTTTTTTTTCGACCAAGTGAAGCATACTGGGAAATGATCACTACAACCATACAGCGGTGAACACACTTCAGTTATATTGCTTTTTGTCGTGGTGTAAATGTGATCAATAAGAGTTTTGGATGTGGATGTTTCCCTTGTAGGTTTGTCGATTAACTGAACAAGTTGAAAAGATTCATAACAATGAACCCATGTGTTGTTATATTTGAGCAAATCAATGTTAAAATCGCCTAACAATATCAGCTCATCCGAAAGCAAGGAAATATCTTCTAACAACAGAGTGAAATTGTCAATCCAACTGACATGTTCTGCTGGATTGCGGTATGTGAAACCCAGTTGAACTGGCTCACATTTTTTTAAAATAAACTTGGATCCATACTGACTCGATGTTATGGTAATTACTAGGTTCAACACATTTAAAACTTATACTATGGTGGTGAATGTACACTACCAAACCCGTCTCTTTGGGATGTTTAGCATCTTTGCGGATTATATTATATCCAGGAATGGAGATTTCAGAATTTAGAATGTGTTCAGTAAGACGTGATTCGGCAAAGCCAAAAATATGGAAATGCTTACCAGCATTTGCCAAAATATATGAAACATTAGATATTTTATTGATTAAGTGATTTATGTTGAGGAATCCCACTCTAAAAACATCTTTAGACGGCCAAGTTTCTAAAGTGTCAGGCATCCTTAAGATCGGCTAAAGCAGACGAAAAAAGGGGGCAAACACGAAGTATTAAACGTGGGGGCGGACGGAAGAAGGGTAAGTAGTGACTAATGAAGATGGGAGGGAGGGGGAAAAAAGCCCTAAACAATCAAACAAAACCCCAAACAAACAAACAAACAAGAAAATCCCGACGATCTACAACAACAACAAAGAAAAAAACAGTAAGGCAGATTAACAAAAAGTAATGCAAGCTTATGTCTATACAATAGAAGAAACTTTGGCCACAAGCACACAATTAATGCTTGTTGTTTACAATACTAGTATCTTATACTTGAGTCGGTCTTACAAGATTAACGAGAAAGATATATTATCATTTCCAAGATCCAGAAAACTGTGAGTGCGTTAACGTGCACATTACATTATACATTTTCATACGCACATAGTCAAACGTTTCGCAAACCAAAAAATATAAAGAGACATGCACACACATTTATAAACTATAAATGCGCTAACACGCACAAAACAATATGTATTATTTTCATACACACAGCACTCATTCACACACTAAAGCAAAGAAAGGCATGCACTCAAATTCACTTCCAAGAAAAATAAAACATAAGTATAAGCATACGGAATTTATTAAAAGAAAATCATCCTTTATAAGAGAGAGAGAGAGAGAGAGAGAGAGAGAGAGAGAGAGAGAGAGAGAGAGAGAGAGAGAGAGATTGGTTTAGCACGTATAAATAGGAGAGAGAGAGAGAGAGAGAGAGAGAGAGAGAGAGAGAGAGAGAGAGAGAGAGAGAGAGAAAGCTGACGTTTACACACAAATTAAGGAAAGCAAACAATTGTATATTGTGAAGACTATCCTCCGGCTGCTGGTAGCGCAAAGAAGAAGAAACCATCTGTTTGACGGCAACACGGCAATTAGGAGTCACGACCTAGATGCGGCCCGGTGCCCTTCGGGTGCAAAGAGCTCAAAGCCAAAACACTTGCCAGAAGGTCCCTTTTTTTCGCTGGCAAGCTGTCACATGATCTTACAATAACAAAGTACTGACAACTCCACTATGCAGGTTTTATTGTCGCACTGCCCTTTGACTCGTAGAAAAGCAGGCAATACAAATAGATGTGCCTTGGAGAGGGACTACGATGGTTCTCTCATGCAGCTAGTGAAGAGTTTTCATATTTACAATATATCTTCTTGATTTTATGTTCCCATTTTCTTCATCTTCAACCCCCCCCCAAATTCAAATCTTTGCCAAGTCATACTGTGATGACGAGGGGTTGCTGGCCTGCGCTTGTCTTTCCCCCCCACTATTAGATTTTGTCTTTGTATTTGTCTGACTTTCTTCAAGTTTAAAAGGCTGTGCCAGTCTTGAATAAAAGTTGCTCTGAGTTAGGCTTTCTTCTGGGAGCAAGAGTTACCCTACTTGTTTATTGTTTATCGTAGAGGAAAAACAAAACAAAACTAAAACTATTTTACTGCGAAAAGGCACATAGGGATCATGTATAACCTGGATTCCGCCCGGCTCCCTGAGAGCGAGAAAAGTTCAAGGTCAAAACACTTGTCCGAGGAGGTTTTTCTTCTTCCGCTGGCAAACTGTCCCTAGAGCTTCTTCTTGCTGAATTATGGAGCTTTAAGCTGTGCCTGGCAACGGATAGTTGATCCCATCTGTCAGCTGTGGGGAGGCTGTCGTCGATTTGCTGGGGGAAGGCCACACAGGAGTTGACACTGGATGCGCCGCTGGGTGTGACCTTGGTGTAATCCTCACAACGCATCCGCCAAGGCCGCATTGTTCTGCCCACTCGATTTTATGATTGGTGGTAACGGTCAGCACGAGGAGTGTCGTGGGACAGAGTCATCGTTCACATGGTTTGAACAAAGTCCAGTGGTTCGGAAACAAATTGAAAGAACTGACTGTCTGAAACCAATTTATCGGCAGATAAACTCATGGTTGTACTGAAATGGAAAGTTAAGGAAGTTGAGATTGAATGCAACAATCATAGCTACTGTCACAGGTGGAAAAGTCGGTCCTCGGTTTCCTCCCCTGGCGATGTGTTGATGTAAACGAGTAACAAAACTAGGTGAGGTAGTACTACAGGAGAGAAAAAGAGGAGGGAGTGTTGGGGGGCATTTACTCTGCTGGACAGCCGGCAATAAATACATGAAGAAAACATGCCAGACAAGAATGAAATACGGATTGCATGCTTCCATGAAACAAACATGTCAAAGTGTGGCACTATCTGCAATAAAGTGGACTGAGGATAGTGAACATAATACTA
>JADBJO010004390.1:147500-157500 GCA_016801955.1 Conus betulinus | reverse complement strand
GAATATTCTTGTATGGAGCAGATATATGCACAGTTGTCAGATCGAGCCACGCCACTTTGAAGTCCCCTTTGTCTGCCTTAGTTCTTTGGGGTTGCTTTACAAACCCTGATGGATTGTTCTACACAGTCACACCCTCTCGGGATGCCTCCTTTCTGGACTGAAACATTAAAAAAAAAAAAAACGCATTTCCTGTGAAGTATTTATTCAGCATGGCTGTCGTAATAGAAAAGGTTTTCACCTCAACGTTCAAATTGACACTGATCTAAAGTGGATGTCACTCGAGCCCCTGCTTCTTTGGGAATGTGAACTCCTTCAGCTACAAGCCACTGGTCGCTATTCATCAAGCTCTTCTTATCATCTTGTGGGGGCCACTCAAGGACATTGGGACATTCTTTATACAGCAAATAGGATAATCAGTTAGGTTTTGGCGAAGGTTTGGTTCTGGCTTCCACACGTACTTTTCTTGTCTCGTCCGGTGTCAGTGACTTGTCGATGAAGGGAAATCGTAAATGAGGCAGGGAACAGTAAACAGTAATTAAAGATAAGGAGGGCAACTCTCGCTCCCTTATGAAATGAACAGATAGAGGCCCACAACTCCAAACAAATGCTGCTTACTATACTGAGTGGCCTAGCAGAAACGACAAGGGAGAGAGAGCACACATTTCTGCAATAGGGTGTCGTACGCAGCATTCGTTTAGAGTTATGGGCGTCTATTTGTTTATTTTGTCAAGGGAACAAGAGCTACCCTACTTGTTCTTAAATTATTGTCAGTGATCAAACCTTCCATGTTTCTAAAATTATTGTCAGTGAACAAACCTTACGTGTTCTTTAATCGTTGTCAATAAACATTTTTTGGGCGTTGTAGACCGCACCAAGTCCTAGATTTTAAGTGATGCTGGACTCTGTGAGTCGTAATGTATTTTTCTGAGATACTGATGAAACAAGTCTTTGTCCACGCTGTAAATTTTACTTCTTTCGGCTGCTCGAATGGTGTCTTGGCAAGTTGGCAGGAGTCTCTGAACAAGTAATCCTGGGTTTTCTTTTTTTCTTCTTCTTTACCCGTTCTGTTTTTATTGTTGTTATTGCTGTTGATGATGATGATGTTGTTGTTGTTGTTGAGGGCACTATTTTGTGCTTTTAGGGCTTCCCGGTGCCTCTCTAGCTCTTTGTTATCGACTTCTGAGGCAGCTCTTAACTGTTTCCTGAAATGCTTCTTTCTTGTCCAGATGTTATTCATGTTTTGTTAGCGTCTTTTTTTTTTGGGGTGTCTTCAATTTTGGTTGTTTCGCTCCGTAGATATCCTTAATTTTGTTTATATACTGTGTCTCCGAGTTTAATTTGATTATGCTCCAGTGTATTCTTTCCTGTCTCAGTATCCAGTTTATGTACTATTTTCACCCAGGTTCGCCCATTCCTCTTATCATCATCATCATCATCATCATCAACTGGCAAAAAGTTAGGGGCCATTGCCAACGCTGTCTCCCAGACCAAAACACTACAGCCAATGTTAAGAAGAACGGACGCAAAATCTTCCAAATTTATTCATGAACAAATTCATTGGACCATTGCACGAAATCAACAAATCAAACGCGGACAGCGGGCTATAATGTCCAATCACCCTTCCTCAGGATCGTCACATAAGCCACAACTGAAAACTGCACCATTCAGTACCGAGTGTAACCACCGTTTGCCGCCAGGCAAGCGGCACAACGTCGACGAATGGAGTCCACCAGGGTCCGAAGAGTGTCCCTGCGGTATGGCCTGTCACTCCTGCTGCGCAGAAAGAGAGTGAGCTGAGCCACGTCAACAGGCGGGGGTGGTTGTGGGCTACCCGATCCCAAGGACATCCCAGAGGTGCTCAATTGGAGCCAGATCGGGTGAGCGAGATGGCCACTGCAACTGGATGATCCCCTCTTGCTGCAGAGATGATCATCCACGACACGAGCTCGGTGTGGACGGGCGTTGTCGTCTTGGAAACAGCAGCGTTACCCATGGCCTGAAGGGCAGGCTGGATCAGGGGCCTCACAATCTCGTCACAGTACCGCACCCCTGTCAGCATGCCTTGAATGACGTACAGGGGAGTTCTGTCTTGACGACTGAAGCCACCCCAGACCATCACAGAACCCCCCTCCATAACGATCCACCTCACGAACTGTGGCGTCAGCAAAACGTTCTCCTGGCTTTGCCACACTCGGGGTCCTGCCGTCATTGAATGCCAAGGTGAAGCAGGACTCATCTGTGAACAGCACTCGAGACGATTGCTGCCTCGTCCAGCGAACGTGATGACGACACCAGTCCGCCCATGCTCTGCGGTGAGCTGGAGTAAGTGGTACTCGGACTGCTGGTCTCCGGGATGACAGCCCGAACTCATGCAAATGGTTACAAACTGTCCTTCTACTGACTGACATTGACATCTGCAGCCTGCAGGAGCTCACGCCTTAAGGTGGATGAGGTGACAGTCCGATTGCGTAGGGCAGACAGCAGGAGGAAATCGGTCAGCATGTCTGTCGGTACACCGAGGACGGCCTGATCGTGGCCGATCCTGCACGCTGCCAGTGGCCTGAAACCTCTCTACAAGACGTTGGATGGGTGGAATGGGACACGTTCAGACGCCTAGCCACCTCGCGGCCAGAAATCCCTTCGTCAATCAACGCTAAGGCACGTTCACGATCGGCAGGGTCCAGTCTTTGCCTTTGTGCCATGCTTTTGGGCTGGCGTAGACGACCGTTCTGTTTACAGATTTGTGGCCAACGGCGTCTGATCTGTGTTCATGAACGAGGTGCCATGCACGTGCATCATGATTGACCACGAGCATTTCGCCCTTTTTTTCAAACTCATATGCTCCCACAGGCACCCGTTTTACCGGTTTTACGTGGTTTCCGCACGTGCAGCTGCGCTCCACCTTGTACCGCAGTGGGTTTTTAGGTGTGATCTGTTAAGGAACATCTGTTCAATATGTCTAACCAAGTTTGGGTCATTGTGACTTCGTTTCAAGCCTATTATTTACACACTCAGACACTAATGTCAAAATGATAGGTGGCCCTTAACCTTTTGCCAGTAGTATATATATAGCACCTAACCTTGGCTGGAGACCAAGCTCTAAGCGCTTTACAATCCACACTCGTTTACACAACGGGCTGCCTACCAGCTGGCGCTTCATTCAGTCGTTTCCCGTGCCATCCAATCAATATCGTTCAATATAGTTCACTCAATTTCCTTACGTCCTTCATTCTTTCCATTTCTCACGCAGGGTGCATGCTACGTGTAACATGTCGTCCATATCAACGGCCAAATTGGCCTTTTCTTCCGAAAGTTGATGATGGGATTGTACGTATGTGCAAGATGTTATGCGTGCGTTCACACGCGGAACCTCGGTTAAGTTTCATTGAATGACTGTATGGGAAATGGGAGTCAGAACCAATGTTAACTCCAAAGGAAACATCCCCTGTACCGAAACAACCCTTGTGCGCTTAGGCATGGCAAGCTGACTCTGGCGTTTGGCATTGACATCCTGCATGATTTCCTTGTTTCAATCATCAGCGTGGATTATTTAGGCCAGATAATAAGCACAAAAACGAGATTTGTGCATCTTGCCCTCAATAAAGAGGAAAAAAAAAAGGAATAAAAGAAAAAGTTATAAGGTGAACGGTGTCAGAAATCAATACATTATCTAATCTGTATAACAAATACCAAGTCATCAATCCATCATAACGTATGGTGCAACTGGTTGCACAGACAGCATTACACATCGCGTTAGGTATACAAATTAGGCTCACAAGTCTAATTAACACAAGATATTGGAATAACAAACAACAAGGGAAAAAACCAGCTGCCTTGGCGAAGTGGTCAGCGTCGCGGACTCCCGGCTGGGAGGTCGTGTGTTCGATTCCCATCAGAGCCATTTGTTTGGGGGGGGGGGGGGGGGGGTGTTCATCCCCGACTGGCTCTTGTCCGTAGTTCAGTTTGCTACGGGCTCAGTTGGGAAGACTGGGACCACACAGTCGAGTTTGATCCACTGACGGATGCGTCTCTGGGAGTGTTGCCTAAAGTTCCTGACCAACACTGCAGGGTTTCTGTATTTCTCGGGGCTGGCTGACGCCGGGATATGTTGCAGTACATCCCTGTCGCACAGTCTCAGGCCAGAATGGAAATCCGTCGCATTATTTTAATCATCCTCATCTTCATCGATCAGCATTAATCAACACGAAAAGCCTCCAATTCTGTGGCCCTTCGTGCCCTGCTGTCATGGTGATCACACTTTCGATGTCCTGTCCACGTCCGTGGCCTTGGTTTGGATCGGTCGCATCGGGATCACCGCTTGTGGCAAGTGGACGGGGTTTGTCATGAGACGGACGTGGTGGTGTCCTCCAGAGGGAAGGCGCACCCACGCCAGCTCTGCGACTAAGCAGTGACTGTCGTCAGTAGGGGGTGGTTTGTAGGTGGTGTTTTGTGTATGCTGGATCAGAACAGGCACAACTACGACTTGTTGACTGGACAATAACTGCTCCTCGCTGACTGTCGGTGCTGAGCTGCGGCGGTCCCGGGCTGGGCTGTTGCCATGAATTGGGGGGGGGGGGGGGGGGGGATCAGAATGAGAGGCGTAGGTGCAATTCCATGGAGGTGGCATAGAAGGTGGGACAGAAGAGAAAAAAAAAAAGTTAATTAACACTATCATAGACAGGAGGGGGTGTGATGCAGGTGTGGGAAAGGAAGAGGTTGGGGGGGGGGGAGGGGGAGGAAGAGACTACTGGGGTGGGGAGTAGATAAAAAAAAGAGAGAAATAGAAATACAACAAACCCTTACTTTTACTGCTTGGTGGCCAGAGAAGGTTTCAAGCTGGAGAAGAAAAAAATCGATTTCACGAAGAACTCTCAACGGCCATCACCTTCGCATGCAAACGCTCTAACCCTCTGCTTACTGGCGCATTGCATTCACGGGTCCCTCTCAACTCCATCATCACAGCTCTGATAGGGCGCCAGCGTTTCATGTCTGCAAAGTGGTCTGGCGCCTGCACGAGCGAGCCGTTGGAGAGGAGGCTGAAAGGGACTACAAACATCCCTGAGCTTCAGGCACCCCTTCCCCTTCTCTACTAATCTTCCCCCCCCCCACCCCCCCCCTTTTTTTTTTGAACAGGCCTTCTTGCTTTCCACTTAATTGGTTCATGATTCCTACTCACTGCTTAACCCCAGTTAACTTCCTTTTGTCTCTGAGCTCTGTTCATTATTCCTTCTTCTTCTTTTTATTGCCAGTCCTCATATAAGATCTGTCTCTGTCACCCACTAACTCTAAGCCTGATGACAGCTCTATGAGCAGAAAGCTTGCTTGGTTTCCTTCCTGTTCCCCGATCACCATACTCAAACCCTGGTGAGTGCACTCTTCCACCATTTTCTTCTTCTTCATTCCTTAACGCCTTTCAAATACACAAATAACGGCGATCCAACTTGTCTCCAAAGACCTCACCAACACTCGGCTGCCTGAGAACTGTTTTGAGGCCTATACCCTACACGCAGATGAGTGTCTTCGTGGATGGATATGGAAACACTGTCGTAACGATGGCAATCCTAGACACTGAACGATGAATAACAATGGTGCATTAGCTGTCTGGAAAACAATCATTGGGGGTACAACTGCTCTTGAAGAGGTGCTAACAGAAGTATAACCGTCTGTGTGTAAATGTTGAAAATGATTCTTGACTGCTGATCTTTTTTTTTCTTTTTTTACAAATGAAAACTATCTTTGAGGATATTGTGAGGATTTGCAATTAAAAAAGAAAAAAAAAATCAGAAATCGTCAACGTTTCGGTCGCAGACCGTCTTCAGAACTGATGACATCAAATGAAAGACAAATAGATATGTATAGATAATAACGTATAAAACCATGTACGTGAATGGACGAATACGTGCTTAAAAGTGTGTGTGTGTGTGTGTGTGTGTGTGTGTGTGTGTGTGTGTGTGTGTGTGTGTGTGTGAGAGAGAGAGAGAGAGAGAGAGAGAGAGAGAGAGAGAGAGAGAGAGTACAAACTAAGAGTTAATGTGATGATAAATTGATTTGTTCAGTGTGTGTGTGTGTGTGTGTGTGTGTGTGTGTGTGTGTGTGTGTGTGTAAAATGGGGAAGAGAAAAAGGGGAGGCAGATAGAGGGAAAAGGCAAAGAACAACAGACAGAGAAAAGCAAAAGGATAGAATGGTAGAGGAGGAGTCTTATGCTTGGAAGGGGGCGCTTGAGGATGTGTATGAGGGAAAAAGAAGGAAGAGTGAAAACCGCAGGAGTTTGTGTGTGTGTGTGTGTGTGTGTGTGTGTGTGTGTGTGTGTGTGCGTGCGTGCGTGCGTGCGTGCGTGCGTGCGTGCGTGCGTGTGTGTGTGTGTGTGTGTGTGTGTGTGTGTGTGTGTGTGAGAGAGAGAGAGATACTCTATGTCATGTTATAATTATGTTAAATATGTAGATGGGGTGTGAATATAAATATGGTGACAAGGGGAAAATTGGAGGAGAGAGCGGGAATCGAGAAAAAGGGACGGAGGAGAGGTTGTGGAAATGAAAGAGTGGGCAAAGAGCTGGAATGATTGAAACTGAAACAATCAGTTGTGGGGACTGAGCGAGTCCTTTTTCTTGGGAGGAGTTTGATGACCAGTTAGAGCGCACAAATAAAACAAGATGCAAAGCATATAAACCTACTCCCAGTTTATCTTGAATACAAGTACTTTCTGAGATACTCCATACAGAAGAAAACCCGTTTTCGGGCCGTTACAGCTGTTAGCAACGGCTATTCTGGTAAAATAAAACACCAGGCACCATTCGTGACCCATAATGAACACACGTACAGATTTTCAGAAAGATCGGCCCAGAAGTTTTGTCTGGAGCGAGTGGAACATATTTTGACCACGGACAGACACACAGACAGACACACAGATACACAGACAATATTTCTTCGTTCCCATTGTAAGGTACTCCCTGTACTATAAGAACTGGGAGTACAAAAACGCTGAAGCGTGTCAACTCACCAGGTAAGAAAGGACAAGAGGAGAAGAAAGACTTAATCTACATGAACAGCAGAGACAGAGGGTTCCCATATTCAAGACGTAGCTCACTGATAATTCATAATAAAGGAGAGATCTCTTATCGTGGTGTGATTGTTATGGTCAGCAGTTGGTCCAAAACGTCATCTTGTAATGTTTGATCCGAAATTTTTACAAGCATCAACCAACGGTCGTGATTTGGAACCACCCGTGGGATCGGATCTCTATGGCTTAAAAACTTTTCTCTTTTCACACAGTAATAAACAGGGTCCTGATTCAGTTCAGGGAATGATCAGGCGGTGGAAGGTGAAGGATTGGCTATATCTTCCATAATGCCAAACCCCAAACGCAGTGAATCGCTGACAGTTTACTGGCTCTAGGGCTGTCAAGCTATACCTTGAACAGTTTCATTTTCAACAGATTTACATGAAATTCGACCCCCCCCACCCCCCCCCCCCCCCAAAAAAAGGAAAAGAAAAGAAAAGAAAAAAAATCTATCTTTCATGACAGCTGAATTGTGTTCGTGAACGAAAAAAGAAATGACTGTCGATTATAATATGTGTGCCAATGGGCATTACAGAGAGAGAGAGAGAGAGAGAGAGAGAGAGAGAGAGAGAGAGAGAGAGAGAGAGAGAGAGAGAGAGAGAGAGAGAGAGAGAGAGAGCGGTCAATCATGTTAAGGAGAGAAACAGGATAAAACAAGAAGAAGAAGAAGAAGAAGAAGAAGAAGAAAACCGTACAAAGACAGTCCTCGACAGGTTACGTATGGTCGTTTTGTGGGGACATCGACTCACAGCGCCGTGTATCTGGGGTGGGTGGCTGGAAGATGTTATCTGGCTTGTACACTCGGACATCTTTCTCCTTCTGTTCCCACGGCGACAGGGGTTTGGGAATCGTTGAAACTGCAGTCACCGTGTTTTTTGTTTTCTGGGACCAGGAAAAAGGGTTATTGATCTAGACAGCGCACTGTGGGGTATTCGCCGTCACTGTTGTTGTGAGGACAGCGAGCGAGCGAGCGAGAGAGAGAGAGAGGGAGAGAGAAGACAGAGAGAGAGAGAGAGAGAGAGAGAGAGAGAGAGAGAGAGAGAGGACTCAGTTTTCGGGGCCAATGGCGCATGAAGCAGTCATGTAACATGAATAAAATACCGTACACGAGAAAACACCCCTTGGGACAACCGAACAAAGATCCTTTGTTACAAATTCAAATGATTGACAGAAGTGAAAAGAGCAATCGTTTTGTAAGCTACAAGCACAAAAACAGACTCGATTGAAAAACTGATTCAAAGATGTAATCTGTATCAAGTTTTGTGGAACTTTTATCGTTATGCAGAGAGCAACGAAAAGATAGAATGCTGACTACACTGCCAGATAATTCTATTCAAACACTTTACGTTTTGTTTGCAAAGGACAGTGTCAGGCACACGGAAAGAAAAATTTTAAACGCCTGTGTAGTTGAAAGGTTAAGCGCGAGCGAAGGGAGTTAAATGCGTGAAAAGGAAACGGCGTAGGATTGTCGTTCTTAAAGGGCAGCTCACTTCCTTTGTTTTGAATGTGAGCTGTGTTAAGAAAAATTGGGTAAAAAGCTAAACACACTGGAAGTGAGTGTGAAGAGAGATTCGAGCAACAGCGCTGATTGAATGGAAAAGAAGCCGCCGACTGTCAGGCCCAATTAAAACAGACATGAGTCTGCAACATGCTTACGCATGTATTTTGAATTTGAGGGAATGATTCAGACAAGAGTAAGTATTTGATACAATTTTAAGGAACTATGAAAGTTCCAGTTTTTGTTTTCATTTTATCCATTTCGATCGTGAAATTGGAAATCGAAATTATTTTGTAAAGTGTTTATGTTGGATTGCTGCTAACTGTGTGCAGTATATTGATAACACTTGACTGGGTCTTTTTTTTTAGAACAACTATATAATTTGAGGATTGGTGATAAAGACCGAAACAAAAAGAGGGGTCAAAAAGAAACAAAAACACAATGCACAACGTTTCGACTCTTGGAGTCTTTTTCAAGTGACATGTACTGTCGTTTCATGTCACTTGAAAAAGACTCTAAGAGTCGAAACGTTGTGCATTGTTTTTGTTTTCTTTTTGACCCCTCTTTTTGTTTCGGTCTTTATCACCAATCCTCAAATTATATAGTTGTGTGCAGTATAGTCATCATAGCTTATTTTGTTTTCTAGCTACGCCGTTATGGTAGCAGTAGCAAAGTAGACGAGGCTGTGACTGGAGGGAGAGTCGGGTGAGCTACGGGAGCCATACCCCCCTGCCAGAAAGATGTCGGAAGGAACAGTCAGAGACAGCCAGAGATAGTGGTTATGCTGTCCAAAGGTGCAGAGGCGAAATCGGAGATCGCCATAGTGTTATGCTCTGGGGGAAACCAAGCAAAAAGGGTAGGTGGAAATATGTATGCAGTCCACCATAGACGTTTGTGATTGGATGAAGAGGAATGAAGGTACCGATATTTGTGATGAACTGACCCCAGGAGAAATATAAAGTGAACTATGATCTGTGAACAGACTGAATAATAAACCCCACCAGTGCTGTGTATGAACATGGGAGAAGAGGAGATACTGGGGGAAATGAACTTTAAAACCTGGTGTTTAGCGCCTTGTGAGTTGTGTGGAGGTGGATGCCTGTTGTGTAATGGAGTATTGGCTGTATTCATGCATGCATGTGTAAATATTTGTGCGTGAATCAGCAGCTTGACAGACAGATGATGATAATATGTCCACTTTTCTCGTATTGCATGAACGTGTGTACAGGGTATCCAAAGTTTCACTAAATACTCTTTTGAACCATGCCTTATGTATTGGAAAAGCAACCAATTGACAGCTTTTACAACAACGAGAAGAAAACTGTATGAACTGAATATCTACAGTATCTCTTCATTTGAAAAGTGGTGTCGAATACATTGCCATGTTGGACACCGTTATCTATTCGTAATCAAGCCGTATCGGTCCTGCCAGTAACTATCCACC
>JADBJO010004390.1:135000-142500 GCA_016801955.1 Conus betulinus | reverse complement strand
GATGTCTAGGACGCTATGCACCTAAGCTCTTTCCTTTTGTCTACGAGAACAAAGAAAGAACTTGCTAAGCAAAGAAACTTACTTATAACACACAGCTGGAGAGAAATACTTCTAAGAAATGGACTAATTGATACTGATAGCGGATCAATTTCGAATGCTATCAATTAGCTGAGCAATAGAACTATCCGTTCAAAATCAACACCTTCTTTAAGAGTTGTTGATTTTGAACTGTCTCCAGAGAAACAAAGCATTCTTTGCTGTGAAAGTGCTATGTCAACATTAACATCTGATAGGCCTGTTTATATATCGTTGGCGTATCACAAGGTTTTTCTGTGATTCAAAGAACATATCATCTGAGAGTTTCATATCCCCTTAATATCTGTCCATAATGTGCATAATGTTCTGGTCAATTTAAAAGCGTCACGTGCTCGTAATTTAGGGGGTACTAGTAGTAAAGTTCTAAACTTTTCAGCTCCATTTATTTCTGATACATCAACCTACATTTTCGACTTCTGTGTAAGTAAAACCCGATTTCCAAAACCGTTGAAAATTGTTAAGTCAGATCTGTTTAAATAAATCAGGCGACACCTCTGATTTTTCTGGCCCCATGCCAATGTCTGTCTTGTCTGTCACATCCGACATTTAGAGAAGCACATGAAAACTATGCAGCCTCAATCATTTTGTTAAGGTAACTTATTTCACTCAAATCAGAGTTGACTCAGAAAACATCATCTAATCAACACCGCACTGACCAACCTTGCAGATAAATTGTTCATAAATATAATGACAGCAAGACTATCAGTGTCCTTTTCGTCGATTTTGCCAAAGCGCTTGATGTTTTTGACTGCACAGTGCTTCTTAAAGGTTGAGTTTATACCGTTTATCAATCAAAGTAGGAAAAAAAAACCTGTCAGATCTTGTTTTAAATGAAAGACAAGAACACGTCTCAATTCATGAAAACCGGACTCGTCCAATGTCTCTCAAACACGGTGTTGCTCAAGACTCTTGTATTTGAACATGCTCTCTCTCTCTCTCTCTCTCTCTCTCTCTCTCTCTCTCTCTCTCTCTCTCTCTCTCTCCGTAATGTCTTAGAAGATGAGGACCGTGTGTTGTATGAACAATGATATAAGGCAAAAATATCTTAACTTTGGTGTCAGTCTATATGCAGTGTTGTTAAGAAATGGGTCTATTTTAATATTAGGAAGCTTGGTGTATTTCTGTTTAATGCCATGAAGTCAAGGCAAACCTTTGTTGACAGTCTCACGCTAGAAAGCTGATTGGTTGTGACGTATGTGTCTTTTAGTTTCATGTTAACTTGACCTCATTTCTAGGGGCTGGGGTCCTGACGAAATAAAGATTGTTCATTGTTCATTCTCTCTTCTCATGTTCTCTCTCATTTCTCTCTCTCTCTCTCCTCTCTCTCTCTCTCTCTCTCTCATTTTCAGTCTCTCTCTCTCTCCTCTCTCTCTGCTCTCTCTCTCTCTCTCTCTCTCTCTCTCTCTCTCTCTATTTCAGTTATTTCTCCAAATGCTATTATATCAGTCGAATGCATCTAAACGACAATGTCTTTTTGTTCATTTTATATCATATATAGTTCGATTTTTATGTGTTTGATGTAGCTATGCGTTGCATTTGTTGTATTTCTTTTTTCTATGTGATTCATTTTCCTTCCTATGCCTTATCACCTGTAAGTTGCTCTCTCTCCTCTCTCTCTCTCTCTCTCTCTCTCTCTCTCTCTCTGTGTGTGTGTGTGTGTGTGTGTGTGTGTGTGTGTGTGTGTGTGTGTGTGTGTGTGTGTAGAGGGAGGAGAATATGTGTTTTCATAATATTGATGCTTTGATCCGTGTGATTTTTCTGTATTTGGTTTTCTGTTTTGACCTGTGATGATTGGGCATTTTGTAAGTGTTTGTACTCTGAATCTTGATTGTTTTTCTTTTTGAGGGCGTAGTGTATAGAAGCTTTCAGCTCATCTGTTTACCCTCATTATAAGATTCGTCTTCGTGCACGTACTCTCTCTTTTCCCTCTCAGTGGCTGTGTGGCCCGGCACAGTACAGTCACAGGGCTAGACTTCCGTGTGTGCCCCCCCTCCCCTCCACTCAGGGAATCAGACCTGTTCTACCTACGAAACACGTCTCGCACAGGTGGAAATTTCCAGGCAACTGTACGAAGCTATGCCTGACCCTGTCACGAAAGAGATCACGCTAACCCACAAAGCTTGAGTGACGTGACTTAACACGTAGAAGTATATTTTAAAACCCCCATACCAGGCGAAGTAACTCAAATCAAGAGGCACCAAAAGAAAAAAACTAAACCAACCAACCAAACAAACACAAAATAGTTTTGTTTTATCAGTTGAAACAAATGTATAAGAAATCGTTTATCTTTCGTTCTAAGCAAAACGCCCTCCAAGCTCCTTCAGCTCAGCAGATCCTCGCCGTTCTGATGGTGCTATAGTCTTTACTTCAACAGACAGCATTGAACACGAGCCGCTCTCCGGGAAGCTGTCCTGGCTCTCACAGAGGCACTACAACATACTTGGCAATGGGGAAGCTGACCAGCTGGCAAAGGAAGGAGGACAGCAGCCCCAAACTGGAGCAGGAAGTCTCCTTCGAAGAAACTAGAAGCATTAATCAAAGAAAAGCAGGAATGAAGATGGCTTGAGCAGCACTCAGACTTCAACAAGAAGGATGCATACTACCTGCTCAGACCAGACCAAGTGAGCATTACGAGACTGAGGACAGGGCACTCAAGACTCAAACACCACATGTTCACAAAATTCCACATTGGCCAGTCTTCAGGGTGCCCATGAGGTACAGCCCCAAATGACTGTGGAACTCTTCCTGCAGGACTATGAAAAGCAAAGAGCAGAGACCTAGCCTGCCGTGGGGAAAGCTGTATGGATGACTGGAGGGCCTCCGCCGTAAAGCAGCCTTCGTCAGTGTCCCTGGCGTTCCTGTCTGAGTGTACGAAGAAGAAGAATCCACTGTCCTGACCTGGAGTGAAACAGGAGGGCTGGATCGGCAGAACGCGTCCGCAGTCAGGATGAACGAAGGTCCTACACGTCGTCCGGCCGGGCGAGGACAGATGGCGGGGCAAGGGACTGCACCCACTGGTGACCTCACACACATCTGCATCCCGATAGTTTCAACAATAGAGGTGTGTTTGCCCGCACGAACGCTTTTCTCAAGGTCTTTCGTGCACCTAACGCAATTTTTTTTTTGGACTGAAACCTACTAGATATGAGAGAGAGAGAGAGAGAGAGAGAGAGAGAGAGAGAGAGAGAGAGGGGGGGGGGATCACGGTACCGACAAATTAAAAGAATAAACAAATTACAACAGAAACTCTGCGCGTTTCGACCTTTCCTGTCTTACTCAGGCAAAACAGTGAACAAAATTTAAGACACTGAAAACGAAGGATGAACAGTCTCTCTCTGTCTCTCTCTCTCTCTCTGTCTCTCTGTCTGTCTGTCTCTCTCTCTCTCTCTCTCGCTATATATATATATATATATATATATATATATATATATATCCCCCACACACACCTCTGTCTGTCTGTCGGCTTTCTGTATGTCTGTGTATCTGTCTGTATGTCTGTGTTTGTCTGTCTGTCTGTCTGTCTGTCTGTCTCTCTCTCTCTCTCTCTCGTGGCTTCCCTTGCTTCCTACCAGCAAGAAAAAATGCGTCAAGAGGTCTAACCATTTTCTTTTCTTTTTTGAAAGTGCCATTTGACAATGCCTGTTGAAGGACTCCCACCGGCTTTGGAATGCCTGCCGAACACCCTGTTGCAAGAACTATCACTGTCGTGTTTCAGCATTGATGAAAGGGGCGCGTTTGAAAGAGCCGCCCACTCAAGCACGCCCCACGCCGCACACACCTGACATAACAATAGTGTGTCGTCTCACCCTCACCTCACCTCAAGCCCATAGCTACAGAAGTAGTCGTTGGGGGAAACCCTGAGGACCGCAGACGCAACCTCCCCTTTCCATGTCTGTCTCTGTCAGCAGCCGCCGGCAGCAGCTCACGTGTATGGAGTCCGGTCCATTCTTTGATGGTCTCATGCCAGTTCTTCCGCTGTCTTCCTCTTCTTCTCCCGCCCTCGATGGTGCCTGGCGTGATTGTTTTGGACAGACTGGTGTGTCGTGTGTTGTGCCCGAACCATATCGGCTTGCGTCTCTTCACAGTTGAAAGGAGAGGTTCCTGAGGTCCGGCAAGGTTCTCAGTTCTGCTCCGTACATATTCATTGGTCCTGTGCTCTATCCAGGAAATTTGAAGGAGCTTCCGCAGGCATTTTTGCTCTCGAAAGCCTGGATCTCCCTTTCAGTTTCAGCCATCAGTGTCCTTCGTCGTCTGCTGCCGCAGGAAATGCCCTTCGCAGATTTCAAGGGACAGGAGACGGGTTGAGGTGCACGGAGCAGTGACAAAACAGGAGGCAAGTCCTGCTTCGTCTCCTTCTGGCTCGTTTCTCCCGGCTCCTCCAAGTTTGTTCGAAAACACTGAAAGTGACACGAGTCGGACGGATTACACGACGACAGTCTCACCTGTGTGGAGAAATGTGCACGTGGGGCAAGTATATCCAACGGTACTGTCCGTCACCTGCTGCTGCGGTGAATGACATAAGCCCTCAGTCTGTGTTCATGAATGACAACAGTGATTTTGTATTGACTCAAATCAACACACAAAACGCTAACGCTGTGATCCTCGACAAAGAACCACAGTCGGTTACTTTAGGGCAATACAACACCAACCAGTCCTTACAACCCCAGGGGACTGAGGTAGAAAGCAGACACATGTGATCGCGGCGCGTACATCTGTGCGTCGGTTGAAACGACAGAAGTTAATGTATCTGATTTGTGCACTCCCAGTTCTTATAGAACAGGGAGTACTTTACGAAGGGAACGAAGAAATGCTGTCTGTTTGTCTGTCTATGTGTCTGTCCGTGGTCAAAATGTGTTCCACTCGCTCCAGACAAAACCTCGTGGCCGATCTTTCTGAAAATTTGTACATATGTTCATTATGGGTCACGGATGATGCCCAATGTTTTATTTTAACCAGGATAGCCGTTACTAACGGCTGTAAGAGCCCAAAACTTTTTTCTTCTTTATGGAATATCTCAGAAAGTACTTGTATTCAAGAGAGACTGGGAGCACATTTATATGCTTTGCATCTTGTTGTAAAGCAATAACGAAACATTTCGAAGATACATCAAAGCGAATCGACAGCCTCGTCAGTAGTTTACGATCGGATCGAAAAGACTGGTGTGGCATTAGAGCTTGTTATGGTGGAAATGTTCATTTAGAAGATGCACTAGAACCATCAATTTCCTTTTCATCTACAGTTAACGTTTAGAAGATACATCAAAGCGAATCGACAGCCTCGTCAATAGTTTACGACCGGATGGAAAAGACAGATGTGGCAGTAAAGCTGGTTTATGGTGGAAATGTTAATTTAGAAGATGCATCAGAACCATCGATTTCCTTTTCATCTACGATTGTTCTGACGTCAGAGCTGGTTGTAAAGGAAATCTTGCCTAAGGTGTGTCCTTAAAACGTGGAGTATGTTATCATTTTAAACGTGCAGCCGCAGTTCTGGTTTGAAAGGGAATCTTGATATAGAAGTGATAAGAAGCTTTCAAGTTTGTTGGTGGCGGTAGACATGTTTTAATCACCGTGCAGAAGCCTGTTTGAACCAGTGACTGCAGAGCTGTTCCGCTGTGCTTAGCAGATTAAGTTACATCATGGACACTATGACCTTGATCTGGCTTCCACGTCTTGACGACCCTGTTGATGTTAATTGTTATTTCTTGATATAGTTTGATTATCTTCTTTGATCTCCCCCCCCCCCCCCCCCCCCCCCCCCCCCCGCTCGTTTGTCCCTATGTGACTGGACACAAACCCTGACACATTAAAACATTCGCATTCTCTCTCTCTCTCTCTCTCTCTCTCTCTCTCTCTCTCTCTGTCTGAGTCATCCCATGCAGCCTTGCCATGTCAGAGTGACACATCTATTTTAGATCTTCACAGGAATAGAGCTAACTCCGAACTATTTTGGAAACTTCGTACAGTTCACCTTGTATTCAAACAGTGTTGCTGTTAAGATTTGTGATTGTTGAAAAGGATAGGTTGAACTGACAGTTTAACGTGGCTCCGCTTGCTTGATTTACCATAAATCATAACCTCGTCTCATCTTAATTATCTGTATTTGGCATCTATAAGTGGCTATGCTGGTCGTATACTTAGTAACATATTTATTTTTTTTATCGACACATCTACCTAAAACCAAAATTTCATTAAATGGTCCAGTCACCACAAAATGTATTTAACATTGTCGCTTTATTCCGATATAATATCATCCAACACACATCTTTTGTCTTTGTGCTAAGCAGTCATGTGAGAGTGTCCAAAAAGTCAAAAAAAAGGGGCAATTTCGTTACATTAAAACGGGGAGCCGGAATAGCTCAGTTGATAGAGCGCCGGACTCGTGATCCTGGGGTTGCGAATTCGAATTTTCGGTACAGGGTGATTTTTTTCCCTCGGAGTTAACATTGGTTCTGACTCCATTCCCCATACAGTCCTTCGAATGAGACTATAAACCGAGGTTCCGTGTGTGAACGCACGCACAAGATATTGCACACACGTAAAATCCCATCACCAACTTTCGGAAGAGGCCAGTTTGGCCGTTGGTATGGATGACACGTTACACATAGCACGCACCTTCCCCGAAGATGGAGTATGGCTGCCTTAATGGCGGGATTAAAAAAACGGGTCATACACACAAAACTCCAATGCCTGTCTACACAGGCAGTGTCCGCAGGAGTATCAGCCTGCGTACGCAGAAAGAAAGAAAGAAAGAAAGTTTACATTAAAAGCATATCTCCAAATGTTCATCTCCATATTTCAGGCTATCACGGTTCGGCAATATCGTCAATATCGTCAATAGTGGACTGATAGGTACAACGGCCGTGGCACCATTTATCAGTCTTTCCAGTTGTGAAGACTCTACTGCTTACACTCGCTTTGAAAATGCCAATGTCAATGTTAAAGTTTGGCACAGACCCACACACACATACGCACAATTACACACCACACAGACCCACACACGCACAATTACACACCGCTGAGACCCACACACGCACAATTACACACCGCCACAGATACAGACATCCGAAACTGCGTTATCCCCGTAGGCTTTTTGTTTACACACATGAGTGAAACAGGCATATATATGCTTCTCTTCTTCTTCTTCTCAGATACTTCTTCTTCTTCTCCTCTTAATGCCCATCTCATTCTGTCTCTGTCTCTCTCTCTGTCTGTTTCTGTCTGTGTGTCTGTCAGTGTCTTCTGTCTGTCTGTCTGTCTCTCTCCCCTCTCTCCCTCCCTCGCTGCACACGCGTACAGGCATGAGTATTATGTGTATACGTATGATTATGTATTATGGATGTGTTTGTGTGTGTGTGTGTGTGTGTGTGTGTGTGTGTGCATGAGTGCGTGCACGCGCGCGCAC
>JADBJO010004390.1:117500-122500 GCA_016801955.1 Conus betulinus | reverse complement strand
ATTTTACCCTCGGAGTTAAGCATGATTCTGACTCTGTTGCCCGAAGGGTCCTTCAAATGAGACTATAAACCGAGATTCCGTGTGTGAACGCACGCACAACATCTCGCAACCACGTGAAATTCCATCACCAAGTTCTGGAAGAGAAGGCCAGTTTGGCCGCTGATATGTGTCACATGACGGACGGTCTCGACACATACACATCCAGGCATATACAGGCACTCACAGGCATATAGAGGCTACACTCACAGGCATATAGAGGCTACACTCACAGGCATCACAGGCATATAGAGGCATTCATGCGCCCCACACATCTGACTCCTTTTCAGCTGTAAAACCACGCGCCTTGGCTTAAGGTTGTGTCAGACCCATTGACATTGGCTAGAACACCAAGGCTACATCAAAATATTGTGATGCTCTGCATAGTTATGCGGGGATGTCCGTGGGCAGGGGTGGTTGGGTCTGTGGGGTGTGCTCGACGGCTGGTGGGTGGTGTTTTTCTCGCCGGTGGGCTCTGCAGTCATGAAATACGGGCTGGTACACCCATGGGGATGCTACTTTAAGGCTGTTATGCGTTGCATCCTGTAGTCTGATTTACCTCTGTTCAGGAGCAGTTATGTCCCTTGATATCTTAATGGAGTGTCCTACGCGTGCCTGTACCCCACCGTCGACACAGCGCAGGCCTCCAAGGTGGTACAGGACTGCTCTAAATGCAGGTGAAGACAGTGCTTCTCTGGGTCCTCCCCAGCACCTTCGGGTGTTTCTTTTTCTTCAGTCGTGACAAGCTCCTAGCATAACATTAACAGTTTCCAAAATCCCTCGAAGACGGAGTGTGGCTGCCCACGTGGCAAGATAATCAAAAATAGTCACACACTTAATGTTCTCATCCCTAGCTGATGCATTTGTGACATAGTGTTCAAGTGCTTTGGCTGTTGGGATGATCCCTGGAGTCTTTTAGCCAGGGTACGACAACAACAGCAACAACTGAAAAACCAGAAACACAGTCTTAAATTTCTCTCCCCTGGTAATTTTTTCCCTTTTTTCTGCGCGTCTGTTCTTTTGGAGCGAAAGTGGTTTTTTCTTGTATTTTTTTATTTATTTACTTATTTATCTATTTTACATATTTCCTCTTTTTTCTGTGGCCAATATATCATTCAATAACACTTCGGAAAATAATCATATTCAAATCCCTTCATTCATTATGTACACTTGTTTTCCTTTCTGCGGGTTATACAGACGTCCAATTTGCCCTATGTAAAATAGTATTTTGGGTTCGCAGACCCCAATTTTTATTTATCAGACTACTGCATTTTCCCATCAAAAATGAAAAAAGAAACAAACAATTCCGTTCAGCAGCGGACATCTATCATCATTTCAAGAGTTTTCAGGGGCTGCCAGGGTTTCAGCACCACCTCCCACGTACAGGGGGCTTGCCCCTAGAATCACCATCTAAGCATACTAATTTTAGAGAGTTCAGCGATGAAGCGCTGCCTGTCTACGATTACCGTGGCCCAGGATACCGGGTTCTGAGCCAGGCAGGCATGGGGGCACTCCTTATAGGGCTGGGCTGAAAAATTGCCCTTTAGGCCGTAGTCTGCGTGGCCCGTCGAATTTTAGGGACTCGTGCAGCGCTCCAGCGACTCTTCGTCCTGCTCCCTCTTTGAGGCCGCCTCACGCGGCACAGGACCATCGCCACCCGAGCACGAAGACGGCCGTCTGATGGTCCTGAAGACAGCCTTTTGTGTGTGGAAAAGAAGCCATATACACCGATCCCCATCGTCGGCTGACCAGCAGCCGCATTTGAACTGAAGTTCAAAAGGAACCAGAGCTCGATGAGAGACATACGACGGCCCCCACACGGAACTCGCCTACTACTGCCAGCGACAACAGTTGCCAGAGAATATACCGACCTATGTCTGCGAGTGAACCTTGTCCTTGAGAGCCTCAGGCCAATAGGACGTTAATTTTACCCCACGAACGAAGAGAGTTCAACCCTCTCTCCGCTCTATTACATTTCTTCTTCCTCTTCTTCTCTTCCTGGCCAATCTCTTCCTTTCTCTTCCAAGCCTTTGCTCTCTTGTCCGCTGCTTCCGCCAAAGGGACAGGAACTTTTTTTTTTTTTCAAGAGCAAAATCACTAATCAGAAGAAAAGCAAAACGAAACTGACCAATGAGAAGCAAGCACCCCGTAAAGGCAAGTTTTCAATGCGAGTTCAAAGTGCACAAAAAATATTTTTTCTTTCTTCTTTTTTTTTTTCTCTCTCTGGGTGGCACGACAGTAGGGATGATACGTTACACATAGCATGTACCCTGCGCGAAGTATCTAAAGACTGAAGATAAACGTGAAGTGACTGATAGGCATTCAACCCACATGGGAAACGCCTAAATGTAGCGTCAACAAGCAGCTTTTTAATCGGCTCTACCCAGATAGCAGCCCATTGTGTAGAGAGCGTGGATTGTAAAGCGCTTAGAGTTTGATTTCTAACCAAGGATGGGCGCTATATGAATACACATAATAACAATAATGATAGAGAGAGAGAGAGAGAGAGAGAGAGAGAGAGAGAGAGAGAGAGAGAGAGAGAGAGAGAGAGTTTGCCATTTTATTGTCATCTACCTCGAAATATCTTTGGCCAAAATAGGGTAAGAACAAGGAAAACGCACAATAACTCATGTTCATGAAAATCGAATGAAGAATAGAATTGCAAAAGGAAAAGAGTTACTCTCAGCTGTCTCATATTCTGCTGAACATAACAACAATGATTACTAAAGAAAAGAAAAAAAAAAAAAAAACGCGTTTTGTGAAATGTTAAAGAAACGCTCGACACCCTTATTACTCGCCCGCCCCTACCCCGATTTGTCACAAAGCATAAGCAGTCGGATATTAGCCTTAATTGTCTGTCAGCTGGTTACTGTTTCTCACATTTTCTTGTGCTTTGCAGTTGCAGTTGCAGTTAATTCCATAACAATTCAAGCCTCAGACAATGAAACCACAGAAAACAGATCGTTCTTTGCAGCTTCTAATCAAAGATTTTTTTCCGGCAGTTCATGGAATGTGTAGTGCTTTGAAAAAAGGTATCATTTCATCAGAATCAATTTCCACATAACGACTATGGAAATTAGTAGTCATTCTAGACTGGGAACGTGGTTTGTTTGATTGTTTTTCCATTGAAACCCAATGTAAGTAATCTGAGTTTTGCATAATTTGCTGTCTGTCCGTTTATAGGGGGCAGCTTTCAGAAATGTCCACATTGAAACGCGTTTTTGAATGACCAAAAAACAAACAAAAAAAAAAAACAACAACAAAAAACCAAAACACAACAACAACAACAAAAAACAGAACAAAACAAAAAAAACAATGACAAGTTTTTCTTTATTCTCCATACTTGCATGCCAGTTCTTTGTAATGGAACAATTCCATCTCTCAGCTTCACGATTCAGTTTCTAAACTCAGCAAAAAACTGTCGACCATTTCCTTTGCCATGAAAATGCATTCAAACGAGTTCAAAACCACGTACGCCTACTAATATTTTGTTTTCCAGTTCCAAATGCCCGTTTGTTCTCTTTAAATTGATTTATGTAAATACAACAATGTAGGTCATCTAAATATTTGTAATTGTAAAAGTGTCAATAGTTTAACCATTATGTATTTAACGAATAGTCTTGTATAATCCCCAAGTTCAGCTCTAAATGTTACGCCTTTTCTTTATTTTGTAAAACTTTTTTTTTCATGTATGATTTTGATACTAGTTTTCGCTGAAAAGATCATTCCTAAGCACTTACGCGAACTGACTGTGTTAAGCTTTTATACTCCGTGAAACCTTTCTCGTGTTTTGGTAGAAACCTACCCGTTCTAAATATCACGATTTTCGTCTCTTAAAATAAAATTCGTTCGTTCGTTCGTTTGTTCATACTCATCCAAAGTTGTTGTTGACCGTAAAAAAAAAAAAAAAGATTTCTACTTTAAAAGCCTTTATTTGGTTTTGCAAACACGTAGCTCCGTCTTGGACGCAAGGATGACTCTATCTGCAAAAAGAAAATATTTGAATTGCCCTGCGATAACCTACAAACCGTCTCTCTGTTTTCTAAACAATTTCACTCAACTTAAGCTTCTTTATGCGCACGCGTGAGCGCACACACACACACACACACACACACACACACACACACACACACACACACACACACACACACACACACACACACACACACACACACACACACACATGCGAGCGAGACATATTATTAATAAATCACTCATTTACTCATTCATTCTCTCATTTGGTATCGTGTACGTTTATTCATCCGGTTTTTTGTATATGTTTGTTTTGTGTCTGTAGATGGTCATTTTCGTACAATTTTAGATTATGTTGAAAATTTTGATGGATGTGCAGTAAAGATGCGTAATCTTTGTATATTATACACTGCGAATAGACGGGAGGAGAGATGGGAAGGGGAGAGAGAGAGAGAAGAGAGAGAGAGAGAGAGAGAGAGAGAGAGAAACAATCAGAGTGAGAGAGAGAGAGAGAGAGGGGAGAGAGAGAAAAGAGAGGAGGGAGGGGGTGTAAGGATGTGGAATGGGAAGACCAGGTAAGGTGGGTAGGTCAGGATGTCTGTTGTTCACTTCGTGAAGTATGCATGTATAATTGGTATAATAGTATGAAAGTATCAGTGCACGATGCATCAGTGTGTGTGTGTGTGTGTGTGTGTGTGTGTGTGTGTGTGTGTGTGTGTGTGTGTGTGTGTGTGTGTGTGTGTGTGTGTGTGTGTGTTTTTGAGAGAGAGAGAGAGACAGAAACAGAGACAGAGAGAGACAGATGCTTTCTTTTTCTGGCAAGTATTTCTGATCGCTTTCGAAAGGCTGGTGCCCTCAGTTCTGTTCTGTTCAATAGCTTTATTCTGATGTTTCTCTGTCACAGAGGCTATCAAACACTTTATTCTGATGTTTCTCTATCATAGAGGCTATCAAACAACTTATTCTGATGTTTCTCTATCATAGAGGCTATC
>JADBJO010004390.1:110000-112500 GCA_016801955.1 Conus betulinus | reverse complement strand
ATCAAATTCAGCGTACATGCTCTCATACCAGAGAATATCTGTGGGCAAGTCGTCACCACATTCCTCCGTCTAAGTACTACAAGATGTTCGGTGCAAAGTGAAAATATCCCCCCCTCTCCCTCCAAGAAATGTATCCGGCGAAGTAAAAAGAGTACAGGCGGCCGAAGTCCACAGCACGGCGTCAGTATCACAAACGGGGGAAGTCTCGGTGGCTGGTTAGTGACAAGAGCAGGTGTGTCCACATAGCTAGCAAGCCAAGCTCTCCTCAGAACTGTCCCTCAGCGAAGTGATTAGGAAAAAAAAAAAAACCGCAGCAGCTGCTCTCCCTCAGGGAGGGACGTGGCCGATCAGCTGCATTGGTTCAGGTCCCCGTAGAGGTCTGGGCAGCTTTGGGAGTACGGGGGGCAGACTGACGGAGACTTGTAAGCACTGAGACATGTCACAGTATGGAGTCTCCCCTGTTGTAGAGACGGGGCCTGCGGTCGTATGGTCACGGCGCTTCCCTGTAGCGCTGACGGGGGTGAGTTCGAGCCCCGGGTAGGGTAGGTACTGTATGGATTGAAGCCCATCTCTGTCCACCCAGCAGTAAATGGTACCTGATTCAAGTCATAGTAGGTGCCGGAGAGAGAGAGAGAGAGAGAGAGAGAGAGAGAGAGAGAGAGAGAGAGAGAGAGAGAGAGAGAGAGAGAAGAGAGAGAGAGAGAGAGAGAGAGAGAGAGAGAGAGAGAGAGAGAGAGAGCGAGAGAGAGAGAGAGAGGAAGCGTGTGGAGAGCGTGGAACAAGGCATAAGCGTGTGGAAGCTGTGATAACTGTGTGATAACTGTCATGAAGTGCACAAAGAACTTTTGATGACAGTAATGATCATAGCTGTAAGAATAATCGTGATAATGTGCACAAAGAACATTTGATACACTCTGCAAAATAAATGCACCAGTACTCATTGTTAGGGTATTCATTATAGCACATCACACACATACACACAAATGTACAGACACACATACATACATGTCCAAACACACACACCACACACACACAACACACACACACACACACACACACACACACACACCGCGCGTGCGCACATGTACACGCACACACACAAACATACGCGCGAGCGCGCGCGCGCACGCACGCACGCATGCACACACACATACAAACACACATACACACACACGCACGCACGTACGCACGAACGCACGCACGCACGCACACACACACACACACACACACACACACACACACACACACACACACACACACACACACACACACACACACACACACACATACATGCACACATACACACTTGATAACCTAAGCGTCATAACATGCACCAGTATCCATGACAAGGATGTTTACCATAGCGTGCACCAAACGGATAACTGTGTGCATGATACGTGCACAGGAGACTGCGGGAACAGGTCAGCAGTTGGATGAAGTACTCCCTCAGGACAGACCACGGCCAGTAGTGGTCAGTTGCTTGAGAAGATAATGTAGTAGTCAGCGTGTACTCCGGAGGTCCCACAAGGATCTGTTCTTTTGACCAAGTGATTATCCTGGTCTATATCACGATCTCCCAGGGGAAAAAAAACGTCTCTCCACCAGCACGGCTGTCTGTTTGCCGATGACACTGCTGTCTATCGCTTCCTTGCCACACACTACAACCAAGACCATGTGCAGCAAGACCTATGGCGCCTTGAAGAATGGGAGGAGAAATGGCACAGAGGGCATGACCATCTGCAGCAAGACCTCTAACGTCTTGAAGAATGGGAGGAGAAATGGCACAGAGGGCATGACCATCTGCAGCAAGACCTCTAACGCCTTGAAGAATGGGAGGAGAAATGGCACAGAGGGCAAGACCATCTGCAGCAAGACCTCTAACGCCTTGAAGAATGGGAGGAGAAATGGGACAGAGGGCATGACCATCTGCAGCAAGACCTCTAACGCCTTGAAGAATGGGAGGAGAAATGGCACAGAGGGCATGACCATCTGTAGCAAGACCTCTAACGCCTTGAAGAATGGGAGGAGAAATGGCACAGAGGGCAAGACCATCTGCAGCAAGACATCTACCGCCTTGAAGAATGGGAGGAGAAATGGCAAGAGGGCAAGACCATCTGCAGCAAGACATCTACCGCCTTGAAGAATGGGAGGAGAAATGGGACACAGGGCAAGATCATCTGCAGCAAGACATCTACCGCCTTGAAGAATGGGAGGAGAAATGGGACAGAGGGCATGACCATCTGCAGCAAGACATCTACCGCCTTGAAGAATGGGAAGAGAAATGGGACAGAGGGGAGGAATGGAATATGGCGTCCTCCCACCGTGGAAAATGTACCACACCCACCCCCTGTCACTAGCGAGAAGACTGCCAACGGTTTCCAGTGTAAGCTTCACAATTAAAACCTTAAAAAAAAATGCCCCCCCCCCCCCCCCCCCCCCCCCCCTCAAGCCTGCCAGTGTAAATACCATCACCTGAAATCTCAGCTGAAACAAGCATAAG
>JADBJO010004390.1:100000-105000 GCA_016801955.1 Conus betulinus | reverse complement strand
ACACACACACACACACACACACACACACACACACACACACACACACACACACACACACACACACACACACACACACCCGTGTCCAAAATAACATTGCAGCTACTCCATAGAATGTCCAAAGACTTACGTTGCTGCAGAAACTGGGCAAATATCTTTTGGACACGAGAGCGCATGGAGGGGTGGGGGGGCAAGGGTGGGAGGGGGGGGGGGGGGAAGGGAGGGGAGAAGGTGTCCCAGGTGCCCAGACCTTTCACCCTTACCCCTCCCGTGTTTCCAAAATATATCATAAACACACACACACACACACACACACACACACACACACACACACACACACACACACACACACACACACATATATATATATATATATATATATATATTACGTGCATGTCTAGTGAATATATAGCCAGTTATCTTCAGGAGAGATCTCCGTACACCTCAAAAACTGTTATTACCTCAGCGTCTAGGGGAAGGGGGAGGTGGGCGGAGCTCATACCCCCCAACCCCACTCCACTCTCCCGCATCTGGACTTCACCAATGCCTAGAGACCTCTTGAATCCCGACGTCATTTTGAAACTCCCTCCTCTCTCCATCACCCCCCCCCCCACTTTCTTAGTTGATCCGCCCCTGCGCGTAGACAACCTGTAAATAATTTCAGGTTGAGTAGCCATCGGTCTGTCAGCAAATGAGATAAACAGGACCTTGGGGGGAAACAGACGGCGGGTGCTCAGTAAGTAATCATCATGAACTAGGCAATCACTTCCCTATGATTACGATGCACTTAGGTGAATCTTTTCGTCAAACAATCACCACTAGGAACCACCGACGCACCTGCTGGTTTTTTTTTTTTTTTCATCCTAATATAACGAGAAGTGCATCGACCCACGGACAGCCCATCTAATGAATGATGAACAATGTGTCTGCTGGATTGATGGGTTTGTGATTTGGATGGATGCCCTCTGGTACACTGGGTGTGGTTTCGCGCGCGTGCGTGTGTGCGCGCGCGCGTGTGTGTGTGTGTGTGTGTGTGTGTGTGTGTGTGTGTGAGCGCTTGTGCGTGCTTGTGCGTGCGTAATTCAGTGGATAAAAGGTTATTTTGAGCATCGGCGCTGGTCATTGATTATTATCTTCTCGTGTGTGTGTGTGTGTGTGTGTGTGTGTGTGTGTGTGTGTGTGTGTGTGTGTGTGTGTGTGTGTGTGTGTGTGTGTGTGTGCGTGGGTGCGTGCGTGCGTGCGTGCGTGCGTGCGCGCGCGCTTGTGTGTGTCTGAATATGTGTGTGCACTGTTTGAGGGTTAAACAGGCTATGTCAGTGATAGTATGGGGGTGTGTAATAGTACTGTTGGAAAATTGTACGGATACGGTTTATGTCAGTGATTGTACTACGATGTGATTGTGTTGTATTGTCTACGTCTCTTGATGTATGATTGTTCTGTCTGAGGGTTGTATGGTCTGTATATGTTACAGTAAATTTATCAAATCAGGACATTCGTGAATTTCCTCAGCATTTCAGTAAATTTATAAAGTTACTGTTTCACTCAGGAAATTTTACAAATTTTTTAAAAAAAAAAAAAAAAGGAAATTTATACAATTTCCTGTTTTGAAGGCATTTTTTTTTACAATGAATTTACTGAAAACTTAAACTACTATCAGTAAATTTGTCAAACTTACTGCAGTACTGATATGTGTTATCGTGAAAAGTGAACCCACTTCACTTACTGCAATACTGATATGTGTTGTCGTGAAAAGTGAACCCATTCACCACTGCAATACTGATATGTGTTGTCGTGAAAAGTGAACAACTCACCAGTGAGAGGACAACTCGGGGTGTGAGGCTTTTTCGTGGCAAAAAAATATTTCAGTTTGCTCTGAGGTGTTTGGGTCAAACGCGATGGCAAGTGATTGTGATTGTGAAAAAAAAAAATTACAGAGGAACTGTTCAAACAGTATCAAGCCGAAGTTACAATCTGTTCCCGAAATCAGAGTACAGGAAGATTTCTACATGATGTTACATGTGCTGCTGGCAAGGATGAATAAAGAAGCCAAAGGGAATATTAACTTCTCAGAAAGTAAGCATCTGATCCTCTTTTTCACTGTAAATCACCACAGATCTCTCTCTCTCTCTCTCTCTCTCTCTCTCTCCTCTCTCTCTCTCTCTCTCTCTCTCTCTCTCTCTCTCTCTCTCTCTCTCTCAGTGTCTGTCTGTCTGTCTGTCTGTCTATCTATCTATCTATCTAGAGCCTTTGTCATTATAAATGCGACAAGCGATCTGACACTGCTGTTTTCTTTTCTTTTTCTTTTTTTTTTTTATAACGGCACTCTCTCAAACGTCGTGGACGTAGTAAGCAACTTCCGTTTGTGGTTTGTGTGGTTTTTTTGGGCACTGGGAAATACTGCATGGGGTTGACTGTCAACGCCGACACCTCGGACGTGAAACATGCGATCCCTCTTGTCTCAGCACTGTTCATATTTCTGGGCTGGCTTGGGCTCTCAGAGAGAGATAAAGAGAGGGTGGGGGGAAATAAGATTATCCTTCCCTCTGTCTGTCTGTTATATCTGTCTGTCTCTCTCTCTCTCTGTATCTCTCTCTCTCTGTCTCTGTCTCGTGGTCTCTCTCTCTCTCTCTCTCTCTCTCTCTCTCGCTCTCTCTCTCTCACTCTCTCTCTCTCTCTCTCTCTCTCTCTCTCTCTCTCTCCCTCTCTCTCCTATTACTTTCTCATCGTGTGTGCTTTTCAATTACAAGTTTTATAAATCTAATCGTCATTACTTGCACAACCTCTCTCTCTCTCTCCTCTCTCTCTCTCTCTCTCTCTCTCTCTCTCTCTCTCTCCCACACTCACTCTCATCCCCTGTGTGCGTTGAGCGCATGTGGTGTGTGTGTGTGTGGGGGGGGGGGGGGGGGGGGGGGGGGGGGGGGGGTAAATGACAAAATTTAAAATTTTAAATCTGCAAAGACAACTTTTTAAAAACTGTAGCTTGTTCCTTGTTGCCACATGAAATCCTGGATAATTTAGAGACAGAGGAAGATATTGCAAGACTAGATTTGCCTCAGTCTGCCTGAACACGTATACACCTGAAACCCGCTACCTCACTCAGAACTTTCCTGATTACCTCTCGCTTTGTGTCATTGTTCTGTCTGAGGGTTGTCTGGTCTGTGTCAGTGACTGGATGTGTCATTGTTGTGTCTTGAGGGTTGTCTGGTCTGTGTCCAGAGACTGGGGTTCAGGGTTCTGTCTGAGGGTCTGTCATCTGTGTCAGTGACTGGTGTGTCATTGCTTGTGAGGGTTGTATGCGTCTGTGTCAATCTGTCTGTCTGTGTATGTGTCTGGTCTCTCCATGTCCTTCATGTCTTGTATCACCTGTGTCAGTGATGGGTGTGTCATGGTTCTGTCTGAGGGTGTTGGGAACTGTGTCAGTGACTGGATGTGTCATTGTTGTGTCTGAGGGTTGTCTCTCTGTGTCAGTGACTGGATGTGTCATTGTTGTGTCTGAGGGTTGTCTGGTCTGTGTCAGTGACTGGATGTGTCATTGTTGTGTCTGAGGGTTGTCTCCTCTCTCTCTGTGTCAGTGACTGGATGTCTCTCATTGTTGTGTCTGCGGGGTTGTCTGGTCTGTGTCAGTGACTGGATGTGTCAAGTTGTGTCTGGGGGTTGTCTGGTCTGTGTCAGTGACTGGATGTGTCATTGTTGTGTCTCTCCATTGTCTGGTCTGTGTCAGTCTCTCTGGATGTGTCATTGTTGTGTCTGGGGGTTGTCTGGTCTGTGTGTCAGTGACTGGATGTGTCATTGTGTGTCTGGGGGTTGTTTGGTGGTCTGTGTGTGAGACTGGATGTGTCATTGTTGTGTCTGGGGGGTGTATGGTCTGTGACAAAACTTAATGTGTCAAAATGTGTCAAAGGGTTGTTTTTTCTGTGTCAGTAGACTTTGTTCCTTTGTTGCCACATGAAATCCTGGATAATTTAGAGGACAGAGGAAGATATTGCAAGACTGTGATTTACCTCAATGTGCCTTCACGTCAGCTGAACCCGCTATATGGTCTCAGAACTTTCCATTTCCTTCGTTTTGTGTCATTTTTTGTCTGAGGCTTGTCTGGTCTGTGTCAGTGACTGGATGTGTCATTGTTGTGTCTGGGGGTTGTCTGGTCTGTGTCAGTGACTGGATGTGTCATTGCTCTGTCTGAGGGTTTGTCTGGTCTGTGTCAGTGATTGGATGTGTCATTGTTGTGTCTGGGGGTTGTGAGGGTGGTTTGTCTGTGTCAGTGACTGGATGTGTCATTGTTGTGTCTGAGGGTTGTCTGGTCTGTGTCAGTGACTGGATGTGTCATTGTTGTGTCTGAGGGTTGTTGGTCTGTGTCAGTGACTGGATGTGTCATTTGTTCTGTCTGAGAGTTGTATCATCTGTGTCAGTAACTGGATGTGTCATGTGTCATGGTTGTGTCTGAGGGTTGTATCATCTGTGTCAGTGACTGTGTCTGCATGTGTCATTGTTGTGTGTCTGAGGGTTGTATCGTCTGTGTCAGTGACTGGATGTGTCATTGTTGTGTCTGGGGGTTGTCTAGTCTGTGTCAGTGACTGGATGTGTCATTGTTCTGTCTGAGGGTTGTATCATCTGTGTCAGTGACTGGATGTGTCATTGTTGTGTCTGAGGGGTGTATGGTCTGTGTCAGTGACTGGATGTGTCATTGTTGTTCTGAGGGTTGTATGGTCTGTGTCAGTGACTGGATGTGTCATTGTTCTGTCTGAGGGTTGTCTGGTCTGTGTCAGTGACTGGATGTGTCATTGCTGTGTCTGGGGGTTGTCTGGTCTGTGTCAGTGACTGGCTGTTTCATTGTTCTGTCTGAGGGTTGTCTGGTCTGTGTCAGGGACTGTGTCGATGTGTCATTGTTCTGTCTGAGGGTTGTCTGGTCTGTGTCAGTGACTGTCTGTCATTGGATGTTCTGAGGGTTCATTGTTGTTGTTGTTGTTGGTGTCTGACAGTGACTGTCTGGTCTGTCATTGTTC
>JADBJO010004390.1:90000-95000 GCA_016801955.1 Conus betulinus | reverse complement strand
ATGTTCGTTCTTCGTTTTCATTGTCTTAAATGTTGTTTGTTTTTGCCTGAAGAAGACCCACGTGGTCAAAATGCATCGTGTTTCGTCCTGTAAATCTGTTTGTGCGCATTCAGGCGGAAAACTAACACCATGTCTTTGTGCTTCATTTTCCGTCACACCTCCTTTTGAAAAAACACCCGTGCACAGACAAATTTCAGGGGAGAATCCTTTCAGAAGGAACTTTATTTCTTCAAGGCCTTCTTCCTCAGGCAAGACAAACAAACATTCAGGACACATGGAAACGAAGAACGAACAATCACTGATCTCCTCAAACTGGGCGCAGAATGGGTGTGGGCCTTGAATGTTGTTCTGAAGAAGGCCAAAGAGGCCACCACACGTCGTGTTTGTCTTGTCATTTGTTTGGCTGTTTCGTTCGGTGGAATAGTAATTTTCCTTTTTAAGTTTTAGACGAAGTTATTGATTCACGACTTTGAAACAAAAAAAAGTTCAGTGAGGTAATTACACCTTGGTCTACCATAACAAAGAAGCGCTCAGTGAAAGTCATTATTTGTATCCAAGATCTCTTTCCGAGAAAGCGTGCATCTTTTTTTTTTTTTTTTTTTATTCATATTTAAAACTTTAGAAAAGTATGGTGACAACATCATGGCCGATCATTACTATTATGAATGAAACAAAAAAAAAGTAATGTCTTGACAAGGACAAGCTTGAAATTTGACCTCTTCAAGCATCTAAAGGACGTTTCCCATTCCATCCAAACATATCATGCTCTCCTCTACAGAACACCCCGCCATTTCTGGAGATTCATGCGTCACATAAAAGACAGCCGCCTTCCAACAGGTCTCTATATCAAACCGGCAGATGTGCCCGCCCACTTGCCCACTACTTCTTGCTGCCCATCGCATGCCCTCTGCTCTCCTAGACACATAGTTTGCTGTGATTGTGACACTTACCTGCAATCTTCTCTTCACCCAGTTCCTGTGACTGTGACATTTATCCGCAGTCTTCTCTTCATCCAGTCCCTGTGACTCAGTTCCCATAATACTCATCCTCAATCTTCCGGTCCGTCTGTTCCTGTGACTGTGACACTTATCCGCAATCTTCTGCCAGTCAGTTCCTGTGACTGTGACACTTATCTGGCATCTTCTCTTCTGCCAGTTTGCCTGCGACTGCGATGCTTACTTGCAATGTTCTCTCCAGGAAGCAGGGAAGATCAGACTTCAAAGCATGCTGGAGGACTCAGGAGACAAGGTGGTAGAAGCAATTGAGCCCCAGCTGAAGACAGGCAGAAAATGGAAAGTTCAAAGAGGCGATGGACTCTGCAAAAGAAAGTCTCAAGATCAGAGAAATAACAGGACACACACAGACCAACAGACAAGGACTGGGAATGACCAAAACTGAATGGTGGTCAAAGGCCAAAGGAAAAGCCAAAAGAGACATGATGATTCAGGAGATGAGAAAAGAAGAAGACCAACAAAGACTCCAAAAAGCAGTCCAGCAGAGCCAGCAAGGGCAATGGACAACGTGGGAGAATGCACTCCAAAGAAGTCTCACTTGGAATGACATTTGGCACATGGTCCCTCTCAGGATTAGCTTCATTCTCAGATCTGCATATGACCTTCTGCCCTCAAATGCAAACCTGGTGAAGTGGGAAAAAAACAGACGATCCTTCATGCCCCCTCTGCCTTGGAAAAACAAACAGTGGAGCATGTCCTTAGCTCATGTAAAGTAGCCCTGGCTCAAGGAAGGTACACATGGAGGCACAACCAAGTGCTCAAAGAGATTGTACAAGTAGTCTGGGCTAGTACCAACACCACAAAAAGGGGAAAATCAGGACTCCAAAAGCACCCGGCAACATTCTTCACGGCAGGAGGCAGCGAATCATGGCCAAGAACAACAGTGCACTCGGAACATGCAGGAGAGTCTGCTGGACGGGGCAGATGACTGGGAGTGCACTGCAGACCTCCCAGAATGAAAGAGTCACCCAGAGATCATCAGCAAGAGTGGCATGAGACCAGACATAGTAGTCCACTCTCAGTCAACCAAGCAGCTGATCATGATCGAGCTCACGGTGCCATATGAGAACAGAATGGAGGCAGCTCAAATCTACAAGACTGAAAAGTATGCTGATCTGGCAAACAGCCTGAGGAGAGAAGGCTATCAGGTCAAAGTCCTCACTGCAGAAATTGGAGCTAGGGGGTTTGTGGGAACGTCTGCAAACAGCCTCATGAAACAGCTCTCAGTTGCAGGGAGGGAAAAAACCAGAGCCCTGAAAGCAATGGCAGAAGCAGCAGCAGAGAGGTGTTCAAGCTGGATCTGGTCAAGGGGGAACAAAAGTGAACTTCATAAGGCTTAAATTTCCTACAATATATCAGGTGTCCCAGTGGCTCAGTGGTTAGTGCGCGAGTCATTAAGTGGAAAATGAGCATGTCCAGAAGGGCATGGGTTCGAATCCCCAGCCATGGCTCGTCCCGAGATGGGAAAAAAAAAAAAAAAAAAAAGGGGCAGCAAAGGGACATCCGGAGTCATGAACCGGGTGTGGCCCAAACCCCCCTAGAGTGTCAGGAGATAAGGGCCGAAACACTTGCTTGAAGGGGGCTTCTCTTCTGAGGACTCTTTGCTGCCATGCTCTCCACGAGTTTCTTTCTACTACAGCATGCTCCTCCCAGCTATGACAGATATGCCGAGACCGGTCCTCTTTTAAAACCACGAGCTGGTGACCTTGAGATCCAAGTCCAGGGAACGAGGCCAGCAGGCCATACCCGATCTAGAGCCAGGGTCACGACACTTGTCCCGGTCACTGAAGGGCAGACCTGAAAAAAGGTTCAGACCCAAACTCCGTGACGGTGATCAGTCATCCTGGCAGCCCCACTCTCTGTGAGCCGCTGGCTCCTGTGACTGTCTGAGACAGTCCCGTTGTCTGGGTGAGAGACAACGATACAGGCAGCACCAGGTCTGTCTGTCCTTGGAGAAAGAAGCTGCAGATCACGGAGGAGGTTTCTTGATGTCTTACGCACTCTCTCTCTAATCCCAGACAATTCACTGGCTGCTTCAGACGCCACTAGTAGCTCAAGCCTCTGCAATACTGTCCTGAAGGCAAGGAAGACGTTCACCAGGGCACAGACCGTTGTCCTTGGTCACGCGACCGGCCCGGGTCAGAAACCTGAGACATGGTCTACCCTCCAAATTTCTCTTCTGCGACCCGTGTGTATGTGTAGGCCAGACAAACCCACCGTCAGATAACACTTGCAACCAGCAACCAAGAGAAGGCGTACAATACGTTGCCAGCCTACGCGATGGAATCTTTAAATCATCCTTACCACGGCCTTCGGATGATCCAGGACATTAGTGTTGACAATGTGTACTGTGATCAACTGACTGACAGACGGGTAGGTGATTTGTTTGCGCTGTTAATGTCGATTTCTATGTTTCTATACAGAACATTTCGGGAATTTAGGGTTTACTCTGTCTGTCTGTCTGTCTGATTGTCTGTCTCTGTCTGTTGTCTGTCTCTCTCTCTCGAATTTTAATTGAAGGAAGTTACTTGGCGACATTAGCAGTGCAGACACAATGTTGTGCTTGTTTTGCAATTATTATATATATATATATATATATATATATATATATATCAGACGGGATAATAATCACTGTTCCCTTTGGTATTCTTATTATTGTTTCCTGTCACTTTTTTCCATTTGCAAGCGTCTTTCAATCAAAATAAAAGTGTTTGGCCTGGATGTCCTGGATCATCCGAAGGCCGTGGTAAGGATGATTAAAGATTCCATCGCGTAGGCTGGCAACGTATTGTACGCCTTCTCTTGGCTGGTTGCAAGTGTTGAGAGAGAGAGGCCCTGGGGGAAAGAGAGTGCGACAGAGACCGAAGAGAGATCGCTTTTTTTTTTTTGTTTAACGACACATTGTGACCACAGGGACTTCACGCTCCAAACGCTTATTGAAGTCCACCACACGTTTTGCTAGACGACAGAGACAAAGGGGACTGGGAAGAACTGAGTACGGATGAGAGAGAGAGAGAGAGAGAGAGAGAGAGAGAGAGAGAGAGAGAGAGAGAGAGAGAGAGAGATTGTGTCTCTGTTTTTCTCTGAGAGAGAGAGAGAGAGAGAGAGAGAGAGAGAGAGAGAGAGAGACTGTGTGTCTGTTTTTCTCTGAGTGAAGATGAGAGAGAGAGGCTCACGTCACACGGGCGCTGTATCTAGGCGAAACACCCCATTGCAAACAAGCCCCCACACTTCACAGCATCAGTTTGGAAAGTGACCCACACGGGAAACGCATGAAACATCTTGTGGCACGCTTGTCTGGACACGAAATGCAGTTTTGCCTCTCCTATGCGACATTGCTCTGAAAGAGTTTCTTTGGTCTTGTGTGTTTTTTGTACTCTCAGTTCTTATAGAACAGGGAATACTTTACAATGGGAACGAAGAAATGCTGTCTGTGTGTCTGTCTGTCCGTCCGTGGTCAAAATGTGTTCCACTCGCTCCAGAAAAAACTACTGGATCGATCTTTCTGAAAATTTGTAGGCATGTTCATTATGGGTCACGGATGAGCCCCGATGTTTTATTTTTACCGTTATATCCGTTACCAATGGCTATAACGGCCCATAACGGTTTTTTTTTTTCTTCTTTATGGAATATCTCAGAAAATACTTGGCCGATCTTTCTGATAATTTGTAGGTATGTTCATTATGGATCACGGATGATGCTCAATGTTTTGTTTTACCGTTATATTTCCGTTACTAACGGCTATAACGGCCCATAACGGGTTTTCCTGTTTACGGAATGTCTCACGCGTATTCAAGATAAACTGGGAGTACCTTTGTATGCTTTGCATCTTGTTAAATATTTATTTCTATTTCATTTGACTTTGTTTTATTGGGGAGGGGTCTTGGAGGCTAGTATGGGGGAGGGATGGGGGGGGATGGGGGATGGGGTGTGAGATGAGTAGGAGGGAGGAGGGAGGAGGTACCTAGTACTGCAAACTGAGCGCGG
>JADBJO010004390.1:85000-87500 GCA_016801955.1 Conus betulinus | reverse complement strand
CTTGCTCCCATAAGAAAACCTAAACAAGTAGGGTAACTCTTACTCCCATAAGACAACCTAACTCAGCGTAACTTTTATTCAAGACTGGCACAGCCTTGTAAACCTGAATAAAGTCAAACAAATACAAAGACGAACAGTCTAATAGTAGGGGGAAACAAGCGCAGGCGAACAAACCCTCCGTCATCACTTTCATGACTTGGCAAAGACTTGAACTTAAGGGAGGGGTGGGTGGGGGGAAGGAGTTGGAAATGAGAACATGTATTATAAGTATGAAAAGTCTTCACTAGCTGCATGAGGGAACCATCGTAATTTCTCTTAAGGCAGATCTACTTGTACTGCATGCTCCTAGGCCTTTCGTCCGCTGGCTGGGATTCATCAGGGAGACACGGTTGATTGGGTCTGTGCTCTTGGCGTCAAAAAGAGACGCACCACAGTCCATAATACTGTGGTGATCTCACCACCAAGGGGTCAAAAACGAATCCAAACAGCACCCCGAAAGCAGCCAGCGAAAAGTAGTAAATGAAACAAAACGAAAGTGTGGGGAGGAAAAAAAGCTGCTAAAAAAAAAAAAAACTAAAGACATTACGCAAACAGTATAAAATGTAGGGGACAATCTTTGAGCCTACGCTTGAGGATCCACCCAAGGATGCAAGGGAGATCAAATGACAAACGCACACTGTATGATGAGTTCTTGCGGTTCCCGTTCACCTTGCCCACGTACAAACAAGAGGTAAAGAACCAGAGTGTGGGGCCTGCCACTGAAACCCTTTACTGCACCATACGCAGATCACAGCAATGGAACAAGACAATGTGCCAATGTCAGGCTGATTGGATGGTTCTGCCGTGGGTGGATATGGGGACTGAGGAACGGAAAGGGGGGAGGGAAGGCCTCATCATGACGTATATTTCTGTGACGTTAGTCACCACGCCACATGATGATAACATCTTCTTTTATATATATATATATATATATATATATATATATATTTTTTTTTTTATTATTATTATCCCAGAAACTGCTGAAGGCGTATTCGTGCTTTATGTGTGTGTGTGCGCGCGCGCGCGTGTGTGTGTATATATATATGTGTGTGTGTGTGTGTGTGTGTGTGTGTGTGTGTGTGTGTGTGTGTGTGTGCATAATGGGATTAGGAATGCGGGAAAGAGAGGAGGAAAAAGGGGGGGGGGGGGAGAGAAGGGAGAAGGGAGTAAGGGGGTCGGGGGAAGAGGCTGGAAACCCATGAACCCATTCCGGAAACAAATCTATGCGACATGTAACAAAATAGTACATTGGAAAACAAATCTATGCGACATGTAACAAAGTATATCAAATTAAGACAAATCATTTGTAACTTTTAAGAGGTAGCAATTTCTCTCATTTTAAATGCCTTATACAAAAATAACGAAAAATTTTTAACATCTATTGTTGAGGTTGACGACATCAATAGGGTCAATCTAAATAGGGAAGGCTGTCTATAGAATTTCGGCTTAATAAATTCATTTCTAATGTCCATGAGGGCTGGACAACAAAGAACAAAATGCATCTCATTTTCTTGTGATACTTTACAGAGAGGACAAAGCATGTCATTGTCATCAACATCGGTTTTGTATCTAAATTTATGGACTGCTAAATCCGATATTCCAAGTCTAAATTTTGCCATTATGTATTTAAAGTGTCTATCCATTTCTAAAGTTATATAAGGTTTCAGATCATGGGAATTACCAAACTGTCTGTAAAAATCAAACCTTTTACTATTATGCACATGATGTAACCATTTTTGCCAACGGCAGTCAATTAGTCGTGACGAAAGCAACTTATAAACTGTTTAACATTTCCAACACCCTGATTCAGCCATACAAAACCAAAACCGTATTCAAAAAGACACATACGAACTTTACTAGCCCAGTTGTTTTTTCCTCTAGAATCAAGATCATAAAGCATATTATAAGCTTTACGAGGTATTCTGTACTCATCCATATGGAGTAAATTAAGCCAGTATCGGATGCATTTTTTACAGCAGAAACAATATATATATAGGAAACCTATTCGTCTCCCCATACACAAGATCATTAGGCGTCCGCCTATCTACACCTAGAAATTTTTTTTTTAACGAAAAGATGCACAGATTCACAATGGATTGCAGCGTTATCTAATCCCCATAATTCTGATCCGTACTGTGCAATTGGCTGCACTTGACTATCGAACAGCTTGCAAAACACATGAAAGGACGTATTGTTGAAAAACATGTAACTTTTTCATAATACAAAACGAAACATTTTTGGCCTTGCTAGCAATCCTTGCAAGCACTAACAAAACTCAGACGAGTAGAGAAAAGTATACCCAAATATCTATAGGCATTCACAACAGGCATGGGATGGGAGCATTATTATATAGCCATCGTTCTCTTGCACTCAAATAACCACCCTTACGAAACACAATAATATTACTTTTGGATAAATTAACTTTCAGCTGGAGAGATGCAGCTGAGCGGTGTAAGCTATT
>JADBJO010004390.1:70000-77500 GCA_016801955.1 Conus betulinus | reverse complement strand
GGTACACCAAGGAGAAGAGCGTTACCATAATCTAGTCTTGACAGAATGAAGGAAGACGCCAACGTGTTCGTGGCCTGTTCTGTGAGGAAAGGTCTGACAGAGCTGATGTGACGGAGTTCAAGAGAGAGGATGCTTGGCAGATTTTGGCTATGTGGTGTTTCAGGGTGAGATCAGAGTCGAGACAGAAGCCAAGTTCACGAACACATGGCATAAATGAGATGTCAGTGGAGCCTAGGACTATTGACGGGTGAAGACGGGGGTGTTGAGCTTGAGAGTGTTTTGTAAATCGGATAGCTTCTGTTTTTATTATCGTTTAATTTCAGTTTACCAGTAGACACCCACTGTTTGATATCAGAGACACAGCCTTGAAGATCTTTGACGAGATTATCATACTTATCCAGCGTGACAAAATGTACAAGCTGAGTGTCATTGGTAAACATGTCATGATGAACAGAATGATTGTTAAAACGATCTCAGTCAGGGGCGTTGTGTACATTATGAAAAGGACTGGACCTAGCACAGACCCTGGGGAAACACCAAAGTTCGATGATATTTTAGAAGACCGTTCTCTTTAATAAGGACGAACTGTCGTCTATTTGACAGATACGATCTAAACCAGTTTAGTGCAATATGCCGAACTTTGTGCTCAGACGCGAATGGAGTATTTTGTGATCAGTTGTGTCGAAAGCAGCAGACAGGTCGAGGAGAAGAAGAACAGATACTTTGTCGTCATCAAGAGATGTCAGAATATCATTCATGATTCGGATGAGAGCAGTTTCTGTGCTATGTCCAGCACGGTAGGCTGACTGGTGGAAACCAAGAGGATAAGAAGATGGGATAATTGATGGAGGACCAGTTTCTCTAGAATTTTTGACAAGAAAGGGGGATTGGAATTTGATCGGAAGTTTTTCAGTTCATTTGGAATGAGCGACGATTTTTTTTTTTTTCAAAAGCGGCTCCACAATGGCAGTTTTGAAGTCATCAGGGATTTGAACCACTCAAGAGAGACCTGTTGAAAATATTTGTGATGACAGGTAGTAGGGAGTCAAGATTTTCATAAAGAAGAGTAGTGGGGGTAGGATCAAGTTGACATGTTTTTTTTCTTTTTTGCAGTTTTCTGGAGAATCTTTTTCACAAACTGAGTGGTGACTGATTCACACTTGGACAAAGCTGGGCCGGAGGAAGTGGATGTTATTCGTGACGGACTAGAGAGAAAGAAATGCATTACGGATAGTGACTATTTTGTCTCGGGGAAAAAACATCTCAAAAAGACATCAAGTAGTTTTGAGGGATCTACTGTTGGTGGGAAATACCGCAGTCTTCGCTTTGCCCAGAAATTGGTCCATGTTGCGGTAGAGTTCCCTTCACGTCTTGCTGGCTGAGATCTGAGTCGAGAGGAAACTAGTCCTAGCTTTTTTTTTTTTAACTAAGTCTGCAATGTTCCGTTTAATCAAGTTGTACATCTGCTTATGAACAGTGAAACCAGTGGAGCGCGCGAACGCCTCCCTGGCTGGCGACGTTTACGCTTTAACCCGGACAGTTGTGGGCGCGACTGCGTTGTACCAAGGCGTGGCTCTGTCTTCCCTGACTGTAAGCTGATGGCGGGGGAGGGGGGAGGGGGGGGGAGGGGCGTGTCTGTCGAGCAGGTTGCTCGGGGGGAAAGTTCAGATCGGATAGAGGCATATCAGATGTTATTAGGCAGTCTAATTCAGATTTGACTTTTGAGTTATTGATCTTGTGGATGGAGCAGATGAGTTTGGCAGTGCAGTGTTCAACAGGTTTTCCAACACTGAGTTCACAGAGGACAGACACAGGACCAGACGTAAGGTCATGGCATACATTAGTGGACAGCACAGCATTGTCATGGCTAAAACACAAGACAAGGTCGATCTCCCATCTATTCTGTTTTCCCTACCTTTTTCTTCTCCTCTCCTTTCTAGCCATGATGTTTGTTGGCCTAGCTCGATGGCGTATCAGACATTCTGACGTAGGCACGGTCATCATAGACATGACTGAGGTGATGTACGATGTTCTGGAACGAATACCAATTATATAGTTACGTAAAAAGGATCCAAATCACGAACCTATTTTCGTCTTTATTCATTCCTAGCCCCCACCACCCCCACACACACACTCCCCACTCCCGCCCACATCCTTTCGATCGACCCTCTCCTTACAAATTCCTGTATCCTATTTTTGTGAAGTGAAGTGAGCGAGTGTGTGTGTGTGTGTGTGTGTGTGTGTGTGTGTGTGTGTGTGTGTGTGTGTGTGTGTGTGTGTGTGTGCACGCGCACTCAAATTACCTCACACATAAAACCCTTGAGAGAGAGAAAGGGGGGAAGAGTTTCATTGATTGATTGATTGATTGATAGAGAGAGAGAGAGAGAGAGAGAGAGAGAGAGAGAGAGAGAGCAGATCTTTCTGTAAATGATTATATAAAAGGATGCCAGACACGTTCATCCAGTTTTTCAAACTATGGCACCGAATTCAGGAATGTTGGAACGTGGCTTTATTTGTATTTCTCTTTAATTGATGTTTAAGGCACCTGCTGGTGTTTCTACTTTTATATTTCTTCGTTTTTACCCGCTTATTTTAGCTCGCACGCGCGCGCGCGCGCGCGCGCGTGTGTGTGTGTGTGTGTGTGTGAGAGAGAGAGAGAGATGACCGCCTGCTTACTACTACTACTGCTGTTGCTACTACTACTACTACTACTACTACCACCACCATCATTTCCACTACTACTACAACGACGACGACGTTACTACTACTATTATTGCTGCTGCTGCTCTGCTACTACTGCTACTACTATTACAGCTACTACCACTTCTACTACTACTACTGCCTCTACTACTACTACTACTACTACTACTACTACTACCACCACCACCACCACACCACCAACAACAGCTGCTACTACTACACACTTCTACTACTCCTCCTCCTCTACATCACACACTCATGACACACACACACACACACACACACACACACACACACACACACACACACACACACACTGCATACGTTATATAACCCCAAACACGGTTCCTGAAATTTTCAAATGCTTTTTTTAAGAAACGTAAAATTTACGGAAAAAAATAGAAAGTCAATGTATACCATTTAGCTCTGAAACCCTTAAAATAATTAAATCTAGAATGCGTAACGACTACCGTTTGAATTTTGGTTTAATATCTAATTATTTTTAGCCTACTCCTATTCCTTTTATTTTCAAGTTAAATATTTTGGAGATCTTAGTTATTTCAAAGATATTTCCGATGATAGAAAAATTCTGCGATCTGAGAGAGAACAAACTGGTTTAAAAAAAAAAAAAAAAAAAAAAAAAAACATAAACAAGTAGGGTAACTCTCGCACCCATAACAAACCCTAACTCTGAGTAACTTTTATTCAAGACTGGCACAGCTTTTTAAACACGAATAAAGTCAGACAATACAAAGACGAACAATCTAATAGCGATGGAGAAAACAAGTGCAAAAGTTAGGTTTACGGAGGAGAAAAAAAAAATTACACCACTTTCTGAGGTTTCGAGCATTTGTGTGAATTAGTTTTGTAGGTTAGCTTAATACACTATACACCCCTACGCTTTTCTCTTCCATGCCTCTGTCTGTCTGAGGGTCTGTTTCTCTGTCTCTCTGCCTGTCTGTTTCTGCCTCTCTCTGTCTCTCTCTCTCTCTCTCTCTCTCACACACACACACACACACACACACACACACACACACACACACACACACACACATGTCAAGGAACACACATATAGCACTGTATCTGAAAGACCCAGCAGCAATAAACCTCATCGAGGCTTACTCTATACTGTGATGGCTCTCCAAATGTTGGCAATATCGGTTCGGCTGATGGGCTCCTCCTGTAAGTCTGCTTCCTCTCTTTAGGATTCCTTTTTGCACAGAGATCAACGGCCGTGTGGCCTGGGCTTGCTGTGTGAAATGGCCCTAGGAGTTTCTATCGGCTTGACGGCGTCCTGGCTGTAATCCACTGATAACGCTAGTCAAGGCTGTTGTTTTCCTTGATGTTAATAATACCAGCTTCATCAGCTCCAAGATTCTGCTGAACTTGCTGGTAGCTAAGTGGTGGTCTAGCTCCGCCCCCCCCCCCCCCCAAAAAAAAAAAAAAAAAAAAAAAAAAAAAAAAAACACACACACACACACACACACACACACACACACACACACACACACACACACACACACACACACACACACATACGGTATTGCACACCAGCCTTTTTCTGGGGTAGCATTCTTCTTAAAACCGAAAAAGACAGAGGAGTCAAGTTACCACTTTCCGCGGTCACTGAGGAGAAACAATCAGGTTTCGGAATACCGGTGTCTGTCCAGGAGTTATATGTTAGTGAGTTACCTTCCAATTGGAGATTGTCTCCACCCTGGAGACTATAAGCTTGCTGAAGGCTCATTTTGAGAAGCATTTATTATTCCCCATTCACTCTCTCAAGCAATACCGTTAGTTTGGCAGAATTAACTGCCACTGCAGACGTGTGTGTGTGTGTGTGTGTGTGTGTGTGTGTGTGTGTGTGTGTGTGTGTGTGTGTGAGAGAGAGAGAGAGAGAGAGAGAGAGAGAGAGAGAGAGAGAGAGAGAGAGAGAGAGAGAGAGAGAGAACGACAAACTCGTTTCGAAGGTTCCGAAGATTAGGTGACAAGAAACTCTGGGTCGATCTAGAGTTCCTCACGACGGATTTTTGTGAACGAAAACAAATATGTAGGGAGTTTCCAAACGAGGTGACTGAGGGAAGTAAATAAAGCAAATTTTAAAGAGACATGGTATTAGTTCCGCCAGACGATGCAGACAAACAGATTACAGGACAAAACACAATGCATTTCGAACTCTTGGGTCTTCTTTACGGGTCTACAGACCTCTTGGGTCTAAAGCAAAAATTACAAAAAAAGGACGTAAATGGTAGACGAAAACAGAGGGTAAAAACGAAGAATGAGAACAGAACAGGAAATTAATAAAGAGAGAGGTTTTGGAAAAATACACCGTAAATGTCATTGCTGATCTAATACCATAACAAGTTAGATGGATAAAACAACGGTAACGTATTTAGCAGCGCTTGCCGAAAACAAGAGTGGGGGGGGGGGGGGGGGGGGGGGGGAGTTGGGGAGTAGGTTTGGGACATGTGAACTCCCTGCTGATAAATTTGTTCAAGGCGGGAGTGGGTAGGGGTGCGGGGGGGGGGGGGGGGGGGGGGGGTTGTTAGGCACGGTCATTCCACTTTGCAAATGTGTTAGGTTTAGGAATGCGTTCAAATATAAGACCAGAATCAGCCCCCCCCCCCCCCCCCCCCTAGGAATGCGATCAAATATAAGACCAGAATCAGCCCCCCCCCCCCAAACCCCAAACCCCCCCCCACTGATCTGTGAGCTTAGAACTGGACAGAGGGGGTGACTGTGAGTTTGAGATCACACCTCCTCCCTCCCCCCCCCCCCCCCCCCCCCCCCCAGTTGTTGTTTGTCATGTGTGTGTTGATCAGTGTCTGTGAGGTGGGCAGGTGAGTTTCGACATAAAGTCCAAAGTTATTCCCCACCCATGTGCTAGAGACACATGCTGATGTTTGGAGGGGGGACTCGACACATGTCTAAAACTTTTCACCACACCCATGTGCTGGATATTTGTTGAATAGGGGGAGGGGGAGATGGGAGCGAGTTCAGGCATAAGGTGAAATTCAGCTCCCCTCCGCCTGAAACAGAGTGAGAACAAAATTACTAAGCTGCCAAACAAAAATTACAAAACTAACACAGTCCGTTTCGACCTATCGGGTCTTCTTTAGCAGGCCAAACAAAACTTCAGTGCCATGAAAACAAAGGACGGACAGACAGTCACGTATCTCTTCCATCTGGGTGAAAAGATGAGGTCTTGGGTAAACAACTGAAACTACGGAAATGGAACGGTCTGATTGTTATCTGTCTCGTCTTAAGAGGACTCAATAGGTCGAAACGCTTTGTGTTTGTTTTGCGATTTTTTTTTTTTTTTTTTTGCTTTTGGTTGACGGCCCAGTAATTTAGTTTTCTGCTCTTGTTTCAGTTTCATCCTGCAGAGAACCCACTTTGAAAGCAATTCCCTCCCTTGCTGGTGTGGATTCAATCACAGATGGGACAGGTGTGCTTTCAGCTTAGTGTCGCTTAGTGTCGTCTAGCGTGACAGAGATTCAATCGACAGACTACAACGTTCACTTACTTACTTAGGCCCAAAGCTCAAGGGTGAGCATAGGCCATCGACAACACTCCGCCATCGCACTCGGTTCTGGGCTGCTCGCTGAATGCCTGTCCAGTTGGTCCCCTGCCTCTTCATCTCTGCCTCAGTGTCTCGCCTCCAGCTGCTGCGAGGTCGGCCTCTCTTCCTTGTCCCCTGCGGGTTCATGTCAGGGCTTGGCGTGTGGTGCTGGATGCTGGCTTCCTGAGAGTGTGTCCAATCCAGCCCCACTCCCTCCGCAGAATCTGCTTGGCCACTGGTTCCTGTCCTGCTTGCTTCCATAGATCTTCATTGTTGATCTTCTCTGGCCATCTGATTTTGAAGATGTGCCTCAGACAGGTCTACGTTATTAAGTTAATTCTTGTCGACAAGACATGATATTACCATAAAGATCTGTCTACCAGGCATTTAATACAGTACTAATTTGTTTTGGTGCTGTGTAGATGTTTGTTTTCTGTCGGTTTATGTTTTATTAAATGGTCTTTGGTCGATTGCTTTATTCAGTTTGTAGATATCTATGCATTCATTGTTTTGTTTACTTCTGTGTACATTTCACTTCAGTAAGGAGCTTAGACCTTTCTTTTTCAATGAATGTTTGATTCTGTCTGTGTGTCTGTCTGTCTGTCTCTCTCTTCTTTCTTTCTCTCTCTCTCGCTCTCTCTCTTCTCTCTCTCTCTCTCTCTCTCTCTCTCTCTCTCTCTCTCTCTCTCTCTCTCTCTCTCGTTATGCCTCCCTCCCTTTGGGGGCCGCTTTAAGCCATCGACCAAAAACGAAAACACATAACTTGCATTTCGCAAACGATCGCAGTACAACGGAACACCTAGCGTTAAGAAAACTCTGTATTTTGAAGGTGTCGAGAAACGGAAGAACTACTACTGCACTGGATGTAACTTCTGGTCTCATGTAAGTAACATAAGGAGAGAGATGTGTCAGATCTTACCACACACAACTGTGGATTGGACTGGACCTACTCAACGAATTACAGGGCAGTGAAATGACCGCTGCGCTCATGACTTGACCAGTCAGACAAAGGAGGAAGAAGAAACGTTCGTTTTGAACTTGAATGAATACATTATGGTGCCAGAGGCTGAAAAACGAAATCTGGAAAACCTCAGGCTGTGACAAAATATATGCGGATTTTTTTTAAAACAGAAAGTGTTCCTTCTCCTTTTATTAAAAACAAATTATTAAATTGAACTGTGCGATTCTGGTTATTTTTCTTAAGACGTGTCATGGTCTATCACAATACCTTTTTTATT
>JADBJO010004390.1:50000-60000 GCA_016801955.1 Conus betulinus | reverse complement strand
CATGAACAAACACAAAAAAGCAGGAAAAGGAAAATCACATGGTACAACCCTCCATATGATGGACGAGTAAAAACAAACGTAGGGAAAGAATTTTTTAAAATTCTGACAGCATCCTTCCCAAAAGAACACAAATTGTCCAAAATTCAATAAGAACACCATCAAACTATCAAATTCATGCATGCCTAACCTTAAAAATATAATTGTGTGTGTGTGTGTGTGTGTGTGTGTGTGTGTGTGTGTGTGTGTGTGTGTGTAATTGTTTTTGGTATATGAGAGGTTGTTGAAAGTTAAAGATAAATTCCTACTGGATTGCGTAATGAATGTGGGCATAACGAACAAAGAAAAGCACAGACATTTAACATATTAGGTAATGTCAGTGGTGTCGATCTATCATGTGAAATATTATTACCAGCCTTGTGCACTGTATTCTTTGCTCTTGCACAGTCTAGGAACAGGTGACTTACACTAAGAATTTCCCCACCTTCGCATTTAACATTTTTACTGCATTTGCTTCGAAGTGAATTCAAACGCATCCTATGAACTAAGGTTACTACCTCTCTCTGGAGGTACTAAAACTATGTCTTTGGATAAGCCTTTTGTTATATCTACAATTAGGATATTAGATAAAATTGAAGATGATACTGATCCTTGTGGAAGACCCATTTCCAGTATTGTAGTGTTGGAAGATGCATGGCCCTATTCTTGTTTGAATACTTCTACTTTGAAGGAAAACTTTGACATAGTTTATACATGGTTCCATTTATTCCAATAGTTTTCAGTTTTATACAAAAGTTGCTTATACCATACTTGTTCGCATGCTTTCTTTATGTCAAAGAACGTTGCCAAGGTGTTTTTTTCGTCTTGCGAATTGCTGTTTACATGTGTAGTGAGTTTCACTAGATGTTCTGTTGCTGATCTGCTTTTCTGAAAACCAGCTTGATTTATAGGGATAATCTGATGTTTGTTATAAAAATAAAGCAATCAGTTTAGGACAATTCTTTTCATTAGTTTGCATGCATGTGTGCGACGTTAGGGGAATTGGGCGGTAGCTGTTTATGTTACTTCAAGATTTTCCTTCTTTATGAATAGGAACTATGATAGAATGCTTCCATAATGAAGGCAAATTGCCATCTTCCCAGCATTTTTTGAATGAACACACTGAGAGAACGCGTTTTTACATTAGGTGGCACATGACGCAACATTTCATTAGAGATACCTTCTAAAACCACTGATGTTTTTTTTTCTGGTGGCCAGATTAGCAAGACATTCCTCTGCTTCTTGAATTGCTATGGGAACATTCGGATAGTGGTTTATTACAGGGTCTGGATCGTTGTACATGGACTTTCCTTCTTCTTGTTCTCTATGCAGTCTATTTTCTGTTGATAAACTATCTTTGCTGCCATTTTTGGCGAATGTGTCAACAAAAGCTCTGACCTTTTCTAAATTAGAAGGGAAATCAGAGTTTGGAAGTTTGACAGGACATTTGGGGCAAGTTTACTCCATTTTTCATCATCCTTAATTTTTTGGAAATCTTCATGATTTGATATTTCATTCTTACACAAGTTAGACCAATATTGCTGTTTTGCTTGTGCTGTGATGTGATTAAAATCTTTTTTTTTTTTTTTTTTTTTTTTTTTTTTTTTTTTTAAGAAGCTTCTTTAGCGCGCTCTTCTCCTTTGCTTCGTAAATATTCTCTCAGTTCTATGTTTTTCTTTTCCTCCTTTTTCCCTTTTTAACATGTCTCATTCCATCAGGCATTACATGCGTGCTTTTTTTTAACATTTGATTTAACTGGTTTTATCATAGGTATTGACTGATCGCAGCAGAAAGCATAGCATTCTGAAACTGATCGTATAGGTCGTCAATAGATTATCAAGTTCTTTTGTGTCGATATAGAATGTGTTTTTAGTAATTCCGCGAATTTACCCCAGTTAGTTAGTTTATAATTATATTTTGGGACTTTTTTCCTTTGTTAAATCTGTTGGTTCAGGCCCTGAAGTTTCCAAGGTAGTAATGATATCAATATGATCACTTTTGAGTGTCATCGAGGGTTTTGCCAGTCACAAAGTGGCGCTAGATCTGGAGATTATAAAGTTAGCTCTCTTGCACTTGGCTTATGCTTAGAGTTGTCAGGAATACGTGTTATTATCCCGTCATTTAAAAGATATAGGGACGAGTCGACTAGATTTTTCAATAAAACGGTTACTAGTAATCAACTGACAATCCTTTTCCCAAAACGGAGAATGAGCATTAAAATCTCCAGTTATAAGATATCTATTGTTTTCATCTGGTTTCAAATGTGACGATCGTAACCATTCAGAATTGTGCTCGTTAGGTCCCCGTGGTAGATAGACTGACACAACACTTAATACGATGTTGGCATTTACCTGAACCCTGACTGCGCAGGAATAGGAGTCAGGTGTATCTGGTGGAACGGGACTTGCTCAGGAGGTGTGTAGTTCTCTCTCTCTCTCTCTCTCTCTCTCTCTCTCTCTCTCTCTCTCTCTCTCTCTCTCTCTCTCTCTCTCTCTCTCTCTCTCTCTCTCTCTCTCTCTCTCTCCCCGAAACCTAATTTTCTTCATTGTAGAATACTTTTCCTTTCGCTACTTTTTTGTCCTTGGCGAAACTGAATCACGTTATTTGGCTGTCGACATTTACCTTAGGGTGTATGTGTTTCGTTGTTTTTTGTTACAAAACACAATTAGTGTTTGCTTGATCTGTTGTAAGTTAGGGCACTTTTCTTTTTCTCGTTTGTTTTCTTGATTTAATTCTATTGAAAAAGCTCTCTCCATCTCTTTACGCGTCTGAAGCTCATTCTGATCGTCGCTCGTGTTACCTTTCTCCGTTTTTTTCTCCTGAAGACGTTTAAGTGCGTTTTTAACAGGCCCAGTGCTCGCCGTTGGTGGCATCAAGAGTGCGATATAAGTTGTACAAGTTAAAATGATGTAACAAAACATTTAGTTAAAAACGAGAGAGAGAGAGAGAGAGAGAGAGAGAGAGAGAGAGAGAGAGAGAGAGAGAGAGAGAAATGAAACAGACAGACAGACAGACAGAGACAGAGGCAGACAGACAGACTGACTGACAAAGAGACAGACAGACAGAGAGGTAGACAGACAGACAGAGACAGAGAGAGACAGCGGCAGACTGACAGAGAGACAGACAGGCAGACAGACAGACTGAAAGAGAGACAGACAGGCAGACAGACAGACAAGAGACAGAGAGAGACAGAGGCAGACAGACTGACAGAGAGAGAGAGAGAGAGGCAGACAGACAGACTGACAGAGAGACTGACAGACAGACAGACAGACAGACAGACAGAGACACGGTGGAGATTTAAAAAGGGGCGGAGGGTTGTTGGAAAGAGACAAGACACAGACGAATATTGAACATTTGAAACAAAGTCAACTGCGCTGCGAGTGAAGTGAAACACAGCTAGGACTTCCAGGGAGTGTGTGTGTGTGTGTGAGAGATGGGGGTTTTGGGGTGGAGAGGGGGAGGGGGGGGGGGCGCGTTGGTCAACAGGCAGTGTCGGTGTGCTTTGGTCCCCCTGGCATTGTTTCTTGCGGGAACTTTTCTTCTATTCAACTTCACTTCTGTCTGCTGTGGTTAGGTGTTGTTCGTAGTTATACCTCCTTTGCCAGAACGGCATGTTCGACAAATGCAGTAACCCCCTCTCTCTCTCTCTCTCCTCTCTCTCTCTCTCTCTCTCTCTCTCTCTCTCTGTGTATTGATAATTCTCGATTCAGATTTAATTTAAACAAGTATGTGATGTCCGAAGTTGACTCAGTTCTATGCAAATTGCGTGGATCATCCTGCGCCATTAATGTGTTTTTCAAAGCTTTTCGCGGGTGTGTTTATCCATGTCTGCTTCATTGTCTTTCTTTTCCTTGATCTCTGCCCATCTATCGTCAGTCGGGGGTCGGTCGGCCTCTCTCTTCCCTTCTCTCTCTTTCTCTCCCGTTCACGCCCCCCCCCCCCCCCCCCCCCTCCTCTTTGCCCTGATCATTGTTATTGTTGTTGCTGGTGGTGGTGGTGGGTGGTGGTGGTGGTGGTTTTATTGGTTTCTTCAATTGTTGCATTTTCATGTGTTTGTTTGATTTGCTCTTTATTATGTATCGATTTTTTTTTTCGTTCGCTCGTTCTCTCTCTCTCTCTCTCTCGTCTCTCTTTCTCTCTCTCTCTCTCTCTCGCTCTCCTCTCTCTCTCTCCGTCTCTCCTCTCTCTCTCTCTCTCATCTCCTCTCTCCTCCCGCTCCTCTCTCGTCTCATTCTTTCTCTCTCTCTCCTCTCTCCCTCTCTCTCTCCCTCTCTCTCTTTCTCAGGAACCTAATTCTGTTCATTCGCAGGATACGCCTCTGTAACTGCCCTTTTTCCTTCGCGAAAGTAGCTAATTGTGTTTGTCTGTTGACATCGACCTTAGTGGTCTGTGTTCTGTTGCTTTCGTTACAAAATGCATTTCGTTTTTCTTTTGGTCTGTTGCAAATGAGATTATTCCTGTCTCGTTAGGCTTTTGTGGGATGTTGATTAAACTACTTTCGTTGACAATTCCTTTCATTCCTCTACGCCTCTCTAACTCCTCCTCGCTTCAATCGCCTTTTTTCCTTTTTCTCTGGAGAACTTCTGTGTGTGTTCTTATAGACCCAACGGTCGCCTTGATGGCACCAACAATGCGATTTAAGTTGTACAAGTAAAAGCATGCAAGAAAACATTCAGTTAGAAACGAGAGAGCGAGGGAGAGAGAGAGAGAGAGAGAGAGAGAGATGAGAGAGAGAGAGAGAGAGGGGAGGGAGGGAGAGGGAGGGAGAGAGGGGAGAGGGAGGCAGTAAGAAAAAAAGACAGAGAGAGAAGAAGAATAGACAGACAGACAGACAGACAGACAGACACACACACACACACACACTCACACACACATTGACAGGACAGACGAACAGACTTACAGGCAGATGGACGACAGACAGACAGACAGACAGACATACAGACAGACAGACAGACAGATGACATGGTGGAGATTTGAAACCAAAAAAAAAAAAAAGGGTGGTTGGTGGGAGATTGTTGTTAGAAAGAGACCGACACAGAAGAATAGTGAGCATTTGAAAACAAAGTGAACGGTTCTGCGAGAGTTAAGGTGTGAACACAGCCAGTGGTACAATGTCACTTCAGTCGTCGATCGAAACCTGAGAACATTTCCATCCCATTCCCTCGTGTGCGTGCAGTGTCCGCCCAGTCCACTTTAGGAAGCCAGCATGTAAGGGATGCAAACAATGCCACTCTGCTAAAGCAGGGTGTATCACAGGAAGGAATGAAGAAAGAGGAGACAGACAAGGACATAATATCACACACACACACACACACACACATACAACACACACACACACACACACACACACACACACACACACACACTCATACACACAACACACACACACACACACACCACACACAACACACACACACACACACGCACGCACGCACGCACGCACGCACGCACTCAGACACACAGAGATGAGACAGAGAGAGGGGGGGGAGAGAGAGAGATAAGGAGAGAGAAGAGAAAAAGAGAGAGAGAAGAAGGGAGAAAGGGACGGAAAGAGAGAGAGAGAGAGAGAGAGAGAGAGAGAGAGAGAGAGAGAGAGAGAAGGAGGAGAGAAGAGAAGGAGAGAGAAAAGAGAGATAGAGAGAGAAAGAAAAGAAAGAAAGGAGAGAGAGGAGAGAGAGAGAGATAGAGAGAAAGATAGAGAGAGAAAGAGAAACAGAAGAGGAGAGAGAGGAGAAGAGAGAGGAGAGAGAGAGATGAGGTTGGGGTCGAAAGACCAGCATTGCAACACAAAGACAGAAAAAAAGAAACATTAAAACAATTATGAATAAAATGAAATAATCAAAAAAGAGTCTGAACAGATGAGATAGAAGAGAGATAAGCATAGAGAGAGATAGAAGAGACCAGAGAAGAGCGAGATAGTTAGAGAAGAGAGAGGGATAGAGGAGAGAGAGAGGCATAGAGAGACGAGAGAGAGGAGGTAGAGATAGGAGATTTAGAGAAGGGAGAATAGAGAGAGAGGAAGTGGGGGGAGGGAGAATGATCTACGTGTTGGGGGGTAAGCGAGAAAGTTTCGTAAAAAAAACAAAAACAAGTATTTCCACCTCAGAGATGAAAAAAAACATCAACAAAATCACATCCAGGAGGAAAGAAACAAGCAAAGGAAAGCAAAACTAACAGAAAATCAAAACCAACAAACAAACAAAGAAACAAAAAAACCCCACAAAGCAAACAAACAAAATACAACAGACACTGTTGTTTTCTGTTCCCATATCACATAGCTTACATTATTTGCTTTCTTTTCAGCTCATCACACCTGCTAATTGTGTTTTTGCACTTCTTTTTGTGTCCAGTTCTTCTCCTCCTCCCATTCGAGAGGAAATACAAATATACGAACGCTTATAGTTCTGCATCAGACAAAAAAAAAAACCCACCAAACATTCGTGCTCTTTACCACCTACGTCTACATGCACCCATGCTCTGAAATCTGAACTACACAGTGATTTTTCATTTTCGAATGATGAGTGTGAACATGCATCCATTTTTTTCTCCAGTGGATTTGATGAGTATTTCTCTCTGTACAGTGTGGGTGTACACATACCCATATTTATCCATGGAACTGCTTCTTAGCAGTTATTTGAACACTATGGTACAAATGCATCAGCTGGGGATGGGAACATTACGTGTGTGACTGATAATAATGACAGAAATGAAATATCCGTCGGACGGAACAATAACTGTGCAAGTTCTGATGGTGTGACTGCGTCTCTTTAGTGCAAAGTCGCTCACAACATTGAGAAAAGGTTTACCACAGTAGGCACCGGTCCGGTCCCTAGCAGAAGAGAGTACTTAACGCCATAGCTGCTGACATGATAACAAAAAATGTGGCTGATTTATAAATGAGAGCAGCACAACAAGGATCATCCCATGCCATAAATATGAAATGAGTTTCACAGTCATTCGTCCTGATAGACAATCGGCTCCAAGCTCTGTGAATTTATGACGCCACATTAGACGAATCGTCCTCGTTTCCCTGATGCCAGAAGTATACAATCCTAAGACAACATGGGTTACAACAATATTTTGTTGTTGTTAAGAGAGAGAGAGAGAGAGAGAGAGAGAGAGAGAGAGAGAGAGAGAGAGAGCTAGTGTCATCAGCTGCGTAGCTTTGGAAACAGCGGGAACGCAAAACAAAGCAATTATAACGAAAACAACCTTTAAACAAAACAGTAGAAATCTTTGAACCCGATCAACCTATACCCGACCAGCCACAATGACCTTTTTAGAAAAAGTCAAAATACATAAACAACACCGACGACGACGGAAACGACGACGACGACGACGACCACCACCACCACCACCACCACCACCACCACCACAACAACAACAACAACAACAACAACAACATTGATTTGCTGTCTCCTTTGGTACTCGTTTTCCTTTCTAACTTTATCAATCTGCATTATTTTTGGAAGCTGGAATACTAAATGCCTCTGCAGATGGGTTCCAAGTGATTTCACAGAACCATTGTAATAGTTCCTGTTTCAACAATAAGATTGTGTCATCAACTGGGCCTTGATTCCACGTAGAATACACAATTCTGTATAGTGAAACAACGAATATATTTTATTCTTCCCAGCTAAAACCCCACACTAGACAAGGTCAGAAATAGGCCGTTATGGAACCATTAATTATGTCATGAACCTGAAGCAGAAAGTTCTAAGTCTGGCAACGCAAGGTCTTTCCCACCTGCTGGCTATGTGGAAATGCATCTTGCTGTCAAGCACCATTCCCTCGCTAAAAACAACACCAACCAAGCCAAACAACAAAACAAACAGCTGTGTATGTCGTTGCTCTTTTTTTTCTGTGTTTTTATTTTGTGTTATTACTGTCTTGAATTAAAGCGGCATTTTCTCTCAGTAAACGTATTTCCAAGCAATTCATATTCCATGCGTAGGTAAAATAATTTTTACGGAATAAACCCAGTTACGCCCCCCCCCTCCCCCCCCCTCCCCCTCCCCCTCTCCTTCATATGTTCTGCTAATAACATTCTCGATTCCGTTTGACTGCAAATGCGTATGCTTTATTTTCATCTCAATCTAGATAATCGTAGTGTCCTTATATCTCTGCTCCTTGTGTAAGAACTAGTTCCATTTTAGCATCAAAAAGTTCCCAGAATCAAGATTATATACACTTCTTAGCATTTCTATGACCGCCTTTTTTTTCCCTATTGTTCTCACAGTTAATGCCATCTGTAGTCCTAGAAGCTTCTGGAAAATGATCACACCCATCGTGTGAGCTAATACTTTTATAACTTAACGTTTTTTTTTTCTACCCATCAATCTGATTGTTGTCCAAAGTAGACTTGAAACAAAGATTTTTTTTTCCTTCAGTCTTTGACATTTTGAATCCTGGTACTCACATTTCTTGTACTTGTTCAAGTGGCCATATTGCTTTCTTTGAGATGCGTAGATTTCTTTGTGCTACTTTTCATTTTCTTCACTTTTACACCTTTGGAAACTCTTTAGAGGAAATTGAGAAGGAAGTGAGGCAGGGAACAGTAAACAAGAAAGAGTAAACAAGTAGGGTATTTTTTGCTCCCATAAGAAGAGTTTTCATATCTATAAAATATTTTCTTAATTTCATGTTCCCATCTTCATCTTCCCCCCCCCCCCCCCCCCCCCCCCCCCCCCCCCCCCCCCCCCCCCCCCCCCCCCCGCCCTTTTAAGTCCAAATCTTCGCCAAGCCATTACTATGAGGACAGTTGAGTTGCTGGCCTGCGCTTGTTTTTTTTTTCCCACACTATTAGATCGCTCGTCTTTGTATTTGTCTGACTTTATTCAAGTTAAAAGGCTGTGCCAGGCTTGAATAAAGTTACTCTGTGTTAGGTTTTCTTATGGGAGCAAAAGTTACCCTACTTGTTCACTGTTTCTTGTTTACTGTTTCCTGTCTCACTTCTTTCTCAATTTTGTTTGATTAGATGGAGGTTATTTGTATTTGTTTCTGTCCGTCTTTGTGTTTGTCTTTTGATCTCCCTTGCATCTTTGGGTGGATCCTCAGGCGTAGGCTCAAAGATTGTCCCCTACATTTTATGCTGTTTGCATAATGTGTTTAGTTATTCAGCAATTATATTTTCCTCCCCCACACTTTTGTTTTGGTTTCATTTACTACCCTTCGCTGGCTGCTTCGGGGATGCTGTTGGATTCTTTTTGAACCTTTGGTGGTGAGAACACCACGGTATTATGGACTGTGGTGTGTCTCTATTTGACACCAGACCACAGACACAATCAGCCATGTCTCCCTGATGAGTCCCATCCAGCGGACGAAAGGCCTGGGTGCAGGCAATACAAAGGCCTGGGTGCAGGCAATACAAAGGCCTGGGTGCAGGCAATACAAATAGATCTGATTTCGAGAGGGATTACGATGGTTCCCTCATGCAGCTAGTGAAGAGTTTCATATTCAAAATATATTTTCTTAATTGTTCCCATTTTCTTCATCTTCAACACCCTCTCCCCCCTCCCCTTCGCCTGTGGGTTCAAATCTTTGCCAAGTCATTACTGTAATGACGGAGTGGTTGCTGGCCTGCGCTTGTGTTTCCCCTCACTGTTAGATTGTTCGCCTTTGTATTCGCCTGACTTTATTCAAGTTTAAAAGGCTGTGCCAGTCTTTACTCTATGTTAGGTTTTCTTATGGGAGCAAGAGTTACCCTACTTGTTCACTGTTCCCTGCCTTATTTTATTCTCAACTTCATAGTTTTACAGACTGAACAACGGCAGAATGAAGACTAGGTTGACTTTAAATTCTTTGCAGACGTAGATGACGATTTGTGGAGACAAATCACGGCTGATGTGACCAAAAAAGAAGATGGAAGTGGAGATAGTAGGCAAAATTGACGATAGCTGCTCTGTAGATGGTAAAGTAGTCTACTCTCCCTGTTTACATAGATGATTCTCCCTCGCTGTTATAC
>JADBJO010004390.1:32500-35000 GCA_016801955.1 Conus betulinus | reverse complement strand
CCCCTTCTCAATTTCCTTCTAGCTGTTTCAAGTTAAGAAATGAAACGGGAAGAAGAAATTGGTGAATGTTGAACCTGGGAAAAAAGGAGATGTAAAATTGTGTCTTTTCATCGTTACAGCCCGTACGACCACCGAGGGCTTTTCTGGGTTGTGTGCATGCGCATGATAAATCAGTGATACCACGGGAAAGTGACAAACAACAACGACAAAGATCAGACACAAACGTCCAGAATAAATCACCATATAGTCTCTAAATTATTGATGTTCTTTAGACAGAGAAGACAAACCTGTGCCTTAAGTTGTTTTTTTTTTCACTCTCATGTCAGCTCAAAAAGTATTGTTTTCAAGTAGCAAAAAAAAAAAAAAAAAAAGCACATAAAACCATATAAACAAACAGATACTGCAGAATGGACAGCTATTGTGGATGTACGATTTTCGCCTCCTTGTTTCCAGATTACAACATAAACGCTGGCACGTCAAATAAACTATAGCCTAAAACAGTGTAACGGAGTTTACAGAACAAAGACAGAAAAAAAAAAAAATCAACAAAGGCAGAAAAACAGCGGAACACAGTAAAGAAAAACATACAAAACATGCAGAATAAAAGAGAGACAAAAAAAAAAAAAAAAAAAACCAAAACAAACAAAAAAAAAAAAATTACCAGCACATAGCTTGCACATGGCTGCAGAGCTGTTTATTCTGAAAGAGACCCTGATCTCCCCCAGGAAGACTGTACGTAACAATCATGACCGTGGTCTGTTTCACCAGAAGTGCTCCACAAGGGAAGTTACCGCGTGGTCACAGCACAGCCCACCTCGGTGTTTCGCCCTAGTAGGGCTTGTCAGGCCAGCTGGAACGAAATAGAGCGCTTTCCTTTTTTTTTGTTGTTTTTTTGTTTTTACTTTCATTGGTTGTACAGCGTTTCCTGACGTTCAGCACCCAACTGCTGTCGTTTCTGTTTTACGCCTGACATCGATGTGCATGCCGAGTCTGTGAGATGAAGTAGAACGCTGGAGACGATGATCTAACCGACTGAAATGGAGGTGACAGTGATGTAACAGACTGAAATGGAGGTGACAGCTGGTGACAGTGATGTAACAGACTGAAATGGAGGTGACAGTGATGTAACACACTGAAATGGAGGTGACAGTGATGTAACAGACTGAAATGGAGTGACAGTGATGTAACAGACTGAAATGGAGGTGACAGTGATGTAACAGACTGAAATGGAGGTGACAGTGATGTAACAGACTGAAATGGAGGTGACAGTGATGTAACAGACTGAAATGGAGGTGACAATGATGTAACAGACTGAAATGGAGGTGACAATGATGTAACAGACTGAAATGGAGGTGACAATGATGTAACAGACTGAAATGGAGGTGACAGTGATGTAACAGACTGAATTGAGGTGACAGTGATGTAACAGACTGAAATGGAGGTGACAATGATGTAACAGACTGAAATGGAGGTGACAGCTGGTGACAATGATGTAACAGACTGACATGGAGGTGACAGTGATGTAACAGACTGAAATGGAGGTGACAGCTGGTGACAATGATGTAACAGACTGAAATGGAGGTGACAGTGATGTAACAGACTGAAATGGAGGTGACAGCTGGTGACAGTGATGTAACAGACTGAAATGGAGGTGACAGTGATGTAACAGACTGAAATGGAGGTGACAGTGATGTAACAGACTGAAATAGAGGTGACAGTGATGTAACAGACTGAAATGGAGGTGACAGCTGGTGACAGTGATGTAACAGACTGAAATGGAGGTGACAGTGATGTAACACACTAAAATGGAGCTGACAGTGATGTAACAGACTGAAATGGAGGTGACAGCTGGTGACAGTGATGTAACAGACTGAAATAGAGGTGACAGTGATGTAACAGACTGAAAAGCACCTTTAAACCGGGTCTGTTTTTTTTTTCCCTAAAAAATATGATGTAAAATGAAAAACATGTACCATGTTAACAACTTTAAGATGCCTTACAATATTCACGGACGAAGTCTTTAAGGAATCTGCTGTGTTTGTCGAAAGGTATGTCAAATTTGAAGCCTCTGTGAAGATATGTTTCACCGTGAGTGTCTCCTGACATGATGGGCACGAGAGAACTTCCATAGCTTTTATAAGATACGGGTGCGTGTGAAAAAAAAAAGAATGGCTTCATGTGATCAGGGCAAAACTGTTTCTTTCTTAACGGCAACAAGTAGCAGATGTTAAGAGTTCCTTCAGCTTTGAATGGATTAAAAAAAAAAAAAAACAGTATTATTCCTTAGAATCACGAACGAGTCTGAAAACATACGACAAATTTGAGGCCATTTATATCGGCAAGGAAAAACAGAATTGCAGGCCGCCCGTAGCGAACGAAAGAAATAAAGAAATTTCAAAACAAAGAGGACCAAATTTGACACCCCGTTCGTCCTTTGTTTTCGTTGCTTTGAATGTTAACTGTCCTGCCTGAAAAAAGACACAGTAGGTCGAAACGCATT
>JADBJO010004390.1:15000-22500 GCA_016801955.1 Conus betulinus | reverse complement strand
CAGCCATTTCGGCTCATTTTGTCTAGTTTTGTATGCCAGAAGAAAAGAAAAAAAAACTATAACAAGTCTGCTATGTTGTTTGGAAAACAACGCGTGGTAATTCTGGCAACAGCAGCCATACGAGAGTCAGTTACGAAAAGATTCATTTTTCAGTGTGTCTGCTTCACCCTCAAAACGTTACCTGGCCTTTTATCCATACGTTGAACAAATGTTTTACATCACCCGATCTCTCTGAATAATTTCGCTTTACACATTCTTAAAGGTCACTACTGAGCCATGTTCGTAGTAATCGAAATTTGGGTGAATTCCAATCCGCTCCAAAGCATTCCATTTGACGGACATCAGAAGTCTGTTGGCTCCCTAGACTGCGCTAGCTTTACTCGGAGTCCGAGTAAAAACCGGAGACAGAGCCCAAATCACCTAATATCTTCAACACATACATCATATGATTAACGATCTCCTGCACGTAGAGAATGTGAGTTATATTGGGACGGCTGTTTTTTTTTTTTTTTTAACTCTAATCCGTTCTAATTCCCTGAATAACTCATTTTCCCCATATCATTCTGGCAGATTTTTTTTTTTTTATATTTCTTGCTATTTCAAACCAGTCTGAGCTTTGGCTATTCACAATGACACAAAATTGGGTATGATTAAATACAGAACTTATACATCTGCACTTTTTTTTTCTGAAAATCAAATGACACAACGTCTTGAACATAAAATCCGTGTTTATATCGAGTCGAAAGTCTTTTCAAAATGCATTTAAGTATAATGCAGGTAGATTATGTTTTATCTAAGTAAGATGGACAGTATCATATAATAATAAGTCCTTGATTACGAGGTAAATCCGACGTGACGCTCGTAAAATATCTTTGGCTATTAACGTTTCATTCGATTGTTTGTACAAGAGGATCCAATATTGAAAACTGTGCTCTGTGGTCTTACGTTACACACACACACACACACACACACACACACACACACACACACACACACACACACACACATATATATATATATATATATATATATATATATATATTTATCACTCCCCCTATTTCTATAATCTGAGACATAAGAGCAAGCTTTGTTTATAATTCAATATTTCTTGCAGTCATTGCAACACCTAGCTGCTCTGTAAGTTGCTGGAATGGTGCTCGGTACTACTATCCTTGGAATTTATTGTTTCATTGTAATTTAGTCCCTTGCGGATTCATTCCAAGAACTGGCCCTCAGCACATGTGTCTTAAGAGGTTATCTTTTTATATTTCTACTTTTCACAAGAAAATGTAGCTTGTTTTGCTCTTTCATGATTTTCTTTTGCTTCTTAGGTGGCACCTTTAGTTAGTTTTTTGAAAACTCAACAAACATACTATGGTATTGCACACCAGCCTTTTTCTGGTATAGCATTCTTCTTAAAACCGAAAAGGCAGAGGAGTCAAATTACCACTTTCCGCGGTCACTGAGGAGAAACAATCAGGTTTCGAAATACCGGTATCTGACCAGGAGTTATATGTTAATTGTTATCTGACCAGAATACCGGTATCTGACCAGGAGTTATATGTTAATTGTTATCTGACCAGGAGTTATATGTTAATTGTTAGTGAGCTTTCTCCCCATTGGAGAAGGTCTCCCGCTTTGGAGACTATAAGCTTGCTGAAGGTTCATTTTGAGAAGCATTTATTTATTCCCTATTCACCCACTCAAGCACATACTGTCAGTTAGGCAGAATCATCTACCACTGCAGATATGAAGGCTTATCACTCCCCCTATTTCTATAATCTGAGACATAAGAGCAAGCTTTGTTTATAATTCTATATATATATATGATGGTTTGACTCATTTTTGGGGGTGCATGCAACAATTTTTCATTTTTGTGTGCAAGCCAATATTCCCTTCCTAAAAACCCACGTTCAGCGTTGTCATTTCAAAAAAAAAAAAAAAAAAAAAAAAAAAAAAAAAAAAAAAACACACACACACACACACATATGTGTGGTCCCAGACGTTTTAAGGGATTCTACACTGAATCCACCAGATCCCAAAACTTTATTGCTCTTTTAATTTTTTTTTTTTCATCCTTTCAGAACGTATTCAGCCTTTTCTAATGCAGTGTCTGTTTCTAAATCATTTGTTTGTCCTTAATCGCAGTCCTGTACATCTCCCTTCCCCCCCCCCCCCCCCCCCCCCCCCCCCCGGTTGTTTCCCCCCCCCCCCCCCCCCCCCCCCCCCCCCCCCCCCCCCCCATACGGTTGTTTATCTTACTTTGGACATCTTGTCGGACATTATAGTTTGCAGGAATATGATCATGCTGGTCTCTAATTCTAGCCATGTTTTTTAACTGATGAAATTTTGTTTTTTTTCTAAAGTGCAAAATTATTCACCGACTTTTTCTTCCTCGGCTATCTCTGCTTACCTCTTTGTTTTCCTACAACTTTTATTTTCCCCTGATATTTTGTTTCCTGTTTATGTTCATAAATTTAATATCAAGTTTTTAAACGCCCTGTTATGGCTGTTTTATTGTTTTTCTTCTACGCGTTTATTTCGTCGCAGGACATTAGATTATTTTAAAATTTGTCTTCATTAAAAGAAAGGCTAGAAAGATATCGTTAGGAACGGAAGACTGTAAATCTTCTGTCTTGTATTTCGCCACTGTTCGAATTTATGCATACTCCCATTCACTACTTTGTATTTTATTACTCATGTTATATACATACATACATATATATATATATATATATATATATATATGTGTGTGTGTGTGTGTGTGTTTGTGTGTGTGTGTGTGTGTTTTTAATCCACCGTATTTCCAGAACGAATTATGTTTCATATTGCTGTTAAAGTTTAGTTTTCTTGAAGTAGCCGAGTGATATGTCCGATATCCACATTCAATATTGGCATATTGACATCCTTTACAAATGGAGCTATGTCATCTGAAATTAAGAAAAAGTCTAGCTTGCTGATTTAGCCTGCCGCAAAGTGGCCATATTTCGAATTCACTTCCCTGTAGATGTATTCAAATCTGATTTTTTTTTTTTTTTAATCGTATTTTCGAAAGCCTGTTTTTCCTTAGAGATACTGACATGTTCCTGAATATAATAATCCGTGATAGGATCAAGAACCAGACTAAAATCCCCAGTGATTGTAACATTTTTCAAGTTCAATGCATAAATAATTTGATCAAAATTAAATCAGAACGATCCCAAAAATGTCCGAAAACAGCAACAAATTTGCATATATTCTTTGTATTTCAGCAGAGTGTCACGACACATTTCCCCATGATGTCAGTGGTGATTTTTTTTTTTTTAATGTTATGTTTGAAATTATTTTGGAAAATTTGTACAATTCCTCTCGCATTTTCAGTTATAACTTGAAAGTAGTTCTCGCAGCTCCACTTTGCTCAAACGTGTTTTCATTCCCATATTTTTTGTCCTCAAGATGTGTGTTCTGTAAAAAAATAAATAAATAAAATAAAATAAACTGAACGCCATATATTACTGAGATAACTGAAAATACCACGCCGTCACTGAGAATCATTTATGCAAACGCTAATGATTAAAGCGATAGGCAACTTGATATCCATTTATTCAGTAGTGTAAAGAAATACGTTAGTCTGCAATTGCATTTTTTTAAGCATAAACAAAACAAAACAAAAAAAAACATAAAAAAAGAAGAAAAAACCTGTCCAGAAAAACAAGAGCAATGACCAGGAACCTTCTTTTTTCATTTTTTTTTTTTTTTTCACATCTGTAAACAAGGGAGTCCGAATCATACCGTTTCGGTTGTGTCTGTGTCTGTACGTTTGTATATCCAGGTTTTTGTACGTGCGTTTGTGGTCAACTTTAACAGCGACATTTTCCTAGCAGAGCAAGTGCTAGCAAGAGCACATGTTGCAGAATGTTTAATAGTCATGAGAAAGGCCCAGCCATGTGCTGTATGAAAACGTCAACGACCGTTGACGGCAATAATTATGCGTAGTTGCAGTGAGACGACCGCAGGCGGAAATCTCTAAACAAATCTAAACTGAATGTTAGCGAACCGCCAAGAGAAACGTGTGGACAAACGGGTCACAAGACAAAACACGACGCGTTTCGACCTCTTAGGTCTTCTTCAGGCAAGACACAAATCAATAAGACAATGAAAATGAACGAATTTGTCATGTTAGCTTAGATCTCTTTAGCGCAAGGTAGGCGTGGAATCTCCCTCGACGCCTTAATGGAACGCCCTGTGTGTTAAATAAAAGAAGACCTGACGTACATTACGTAAACAAATCACGTCATATGTTACCATTTTTTTGCGCTGCGCCGTTGGATTCCCACAGCTCTTGGCCTAAGCTGGGCCTATAATCCAGAAGACGACTTCAGTAAAGCGAAGCGTCTATCCATAACTTTTCCATCACGGAAGCCGCCTGCCGTGAACCAGATCTGTGTGCTCAAAGAGAGAGAGAGAGAGAGAGAGAGAGAGGATCTTTGCTACTATGGACGAAGATTTTTTTAGGCTAACGTCTGTTCTTACCATTTTTTTTTTTATTATCATGCATAATGCCATTTCAGTACATATACATACTGACAATCTGACCTGACAAACTGTCATGCAATTCTAATACCAACAGACAGACCATTCGTACACGTAATAATGACGTCAAACACGGAACGAAACAGAATAAGAGAGAGAGAGAGAGAGGGATAGGCTGGGAGTAAAAGAGAGAGAGAGAGTGGGGGGGCTGGGATGAAGAATTAACTGCAGCAGATGTTCAGAAGGTATATTCAGATTGTGACTAGGAGAACAAGTTGCAAATGGAGGTTAATGGTTTTGAATGAAATATTCAAATTATGAATAAGACATGAAATGGTTCTGTAAATGCTTCCTGAAGGTTTCACTGTGGTCCTGTTTTAAAGGATCATTGGAAGTGAGTGCCAGACATACGGTCCCAGAGGAAGCTAGGCTTGTCTTGTATTGATCAATACGTGGGTAGGGCTGATAAAATATCTGTGAACCTGTACAGCGGTTTGTTTCAGCAAATGGGGCAGTAATATTACGTGGCACAGTATTTGTCGGATTTTCAGACAGAAATAATGCCATGTTGGATTGAAGCTGCTTATTTAGAGTAATTATCTTAAGTGCTTTTAGTTCTCTCACAGAGAGAGAGAGAGAGAGAGAGAGAGAGAGAGAGACGGACGGGACGGACAAATATAAAGACAGATAGTCAGACAGACAGAACAACAGACAGACAGACAGAGAGATGGTGAACAAAGAAAGGAATCGGAACAGAGTAAAATATAAACAGTAGAAACGAACACGCGTTCCTAAGTTGCACAAGACGACATGTTTTCTTCAGCTGACGTAAGAAAAAACTTGGCCGGGGTTTTCTTTTCTTCGTTCTGTTGCTATGTTTCCAGTTTATTTTTTCACATTGGTCTTGTCCTGAAGTTATACGATCCAACTTTTTCAAAATGACCACATGCAGGTCATCTCCTAAAAGACGTCGGCAAGGAAAACCCAAGGGCCGTTGGGACCGTCTGGCGTCTTGTCACGTTACAACTTAACCACTTAGGATACAAATCGACCGGCAGTTTTCTTCTCCGAAATGTTTCTTGACATAAAACGAAAATACAGCAGCAGCCGCAGCAGCAGCCGCAACAACAACAACAACAACAACAACAACAACAACAAAACCAATATTAAGAATAGCCACACAACAACAATCAACCGCCATCAATTCTCAGTCCATTGTGGTTCAGTTCTTAAATGACTGTAGCACAGATAACATGTCATGTCAGGATGTGGGCTGCGCATGCCGCACAGACAACCTCAAAGGGCTATCCTCACCAAGGCAACAAAAGAAAAACGAAAAAAGACAACAACAACAACAACAACAACATATGTCACAGAATCAATTTACGCACATTAGTTTTAATGAAGGTTTTAGTTTATTCACATGCGGATAATGAGGGGGTTGTGTGTGTGTGTGTGTGTGTGTGTGTGTGTGTGTGGAGATGGAACAATACAAAAAAAAACAATCAAATTCAAGCACGTTAGGTGGTCATGAAGCCACATCAAGGAAATACAATAATTTCATGATCAGTCTGCTAAAGCACAGCGACAATCGCTTTGCAGTCACTGGTCTATATAAGTTTAATGTACCATGAACAATAAGTTCAAACAGTGATAATGAACTGTACAGTGTGTAATACATGAATACCAAGCTTTCCTTTATAACGAGAGCTTCCTCACAAATTTAAATGATGACCGTACAGTGATTAAGTCACAGTTTTAAACAAGATTTCCTTTTCAGCCACACTGATGTCAGAACAGTAGTAGTAAGGAAATCGGCGATAGTTGGGTTGCTTCTAAACGGAGATTTCCATTGCGACCAGCACTCGTATCACATGTTTTCTTCTTCTTCTTCTTCTTTTTTTCTTTTCTTTTCTTTTTTTTTTTTTGATGCAGAAGTTTTTCTTTAATCTGTAATAATAAAAGGTATATACGCTTCCCATTTTTTTTTTCAAATTGTGTGTCAGGCAATTAATTTTGGCAATATATTCGTCAGTTTTAAACTTTCCTAATAGTCATTTCAATTTACGCACATTTGATCGCCGACGTCCCTTCTTTTAACTGTTCTCGTCAACCAATATGATATTTGGCTAAAGTAAACTAAACTGAAAACACATCAGTATAACAGGGAAATATAAGGTATGAAAAAGCCAATACCACTAGGCACTCATTACAATGACTCTTTACAAAAGCTGCAGAGAAGACAAAATCATAAAAAAACATACAGCAAAAACGAGTAGATAGACATTAGAACGACTGTTTACAACAACAAAAAAATGGTAGAGAAATTTACCTCCGGATAGTCTATAAGAGAACCTTAACTGTTAATTGCGAAAAAAGAGAAATAAAACGAAAAAAAAAAAAGAAAAACATCTGTGGATAGATATGAGAACTGTTGATAAAAAGTTGCAAGTAGACAAAAGCGGTGCTCGAAGACACAAAAAGAATCATTAATTCAAACCGCAAAGAAGACAAAACTGACCGATGCCTATAGACAGATGCTAGGAGAGCGGTTGATCAAAACAGCAAAAAGACAGAACCTGTGTGTGCAGACAGACATTATGAGAGCCGCGAAAAGAAAACTGCAAGGAAGTCACAATCAGCCTCTGAAGACAGACATCAAGAGAACCGTTCATAACACACACACACACACACACACACACACACACACACACACACACACATAGACACACACATTAAGAGACCCGCTTAGTAAAAGCTGTACAGAAGACAAAATTAATCTTTGAAGACAGACATAAAGAGAACGCTTTATGAAAACTGTGAGGAAGACAAAAATAAATCTTTGAAGATCTAGTTGCAAAGTGAGACGCCTACCTCGCGCTGAAGAGATCAAAGCTAAGTGACAAAGTCGTTCATTTTCATTTCCCTATTGGTTCGTTTCTTGCCCTGAAGAAGACCTAAGAGGTCGAAACGCGTCGTGTTTTGTCT
>JADBJO010004390.1:0-10000 GCA_016801955.1 Conus betulinus | reverse complement strand
TGTCTACCACGGAGTTACCATAGATTCCCATGTGGCTGGGGACCCAACAGAAAACTATATGCTTTCCCGAAGAGACAAGCTGAGTATGAAGATCATGAATATCCGCCAAAACTGGATGTGAAACTTCTCTTGTCAATAAAGCCGACAGTGCCGACAATGAATCCGATAAAATAAGGAAATCGTTCTGATCTGACCTGGACACCGCACTGAGAGCCAGATTTAAAGCCTTCAGTTCAGCAGTATAAACAGATGACCAATCTCGCAATCTTAACAGGTGGGCTCCTGAAAATTGCTATCACACACAATGGCCGCTGCAGCCCTCTCATCTTTTTTAGAACCATCTGTAAAAATCTTGGTAAAATCTTTATAAAGTTCACATTGCTCAAGATAAAGTTGTTTATATGCAGCACTCGAGGTGACCTCCTTTCGAAATTGAGTTAAGTATAANATAAATTAATCTCTGGATTGGCTATTTTCCAGGGAGGTACATCAGTCTGTAATGGACCATCATCAACAGTATCAAGGTCAATGCCAGCTGCCCCGAAGTGGGGCAAAATACGGATACCCAGTGGAGGAATCTCATTTGGCTTTAAGTCATATTTGGCTCTAAAAGGTGGGTTCATGACAATATCATAGGCAGGGTTTTCTGGACTAGCCCTCAGTTTCAGATAATAGTTCATGGAAAGACACAATCTCCTTAGCTCCAAAGGGGGTTCTCCAGATTCAACATACAGACTCTCTTTTGGAGATGTGCGAAATGCTCCCAAAGCAATCCGCAGTCCTTGATGATGAATTGGATCAAGAGCTTTGAGATAAGACTTTCGTGCGGATCCATATACCACACAACCATAATCTAGCTTTGGTCTCACCAAAGCCCGATATAATCGCAACAAAGTTCGCCTGTCCGCACCCCAATCAGTGTGACTAATAACCTTTAAAACATTCAAACCTGACTGGCAAGATTGTTTAATGTACTTAATGTGAGGCAAAAAGGAAAGCCTACTATCAAAAAAATACCCCCAAAAATTTCACTTGTTTGGAAACTTTAATTACCTGACCATTGAGACAGATAGCTGGTTCTAAGACCTGAGATCTTTTCCTATGGAAATGATACACTCTGTCTTAGTAGCTGAAAACTTAAATCCATTTTCAGTGACCCACTGCTGAACACGATTAACACACAACTGAAGTTGACGCTCAGCTGCGGCCAGGTTTTCCCCTTGGCAGAGAGAGAGAAATCATCAACAAACAATGACTTATCAATCCCAGACTTTACTGACTGAACGATATTATTAATCTTGAGATTGAACAGGAGCGGAGAAAGGATGCTACCCTGAGGGACACCCATCTCTCCTGCTCAAAGGATCTGAGAAGGTAGAATGAAGTCTAACACTGAAATGCCTGTTAGACAAAAAATTAGCAATAAACATTGGTAAATTACCTTTGAAATCAAGTGCCTTCAAGTCCTGAAGAATTCCATACCTCCATGTTGTGTCATACGCTTTTTCTAAATCAAAAAGAATAGAAACTACATGTTCTCCATTAATCAAAGCATTCCTGATAAAAGACTCGTATCGAACCAGGTGATCAGTAGTACTGCGGTTGTTCCGAAATCCACACTGGGAAACATCCAATGCCCCAAGACACTCTAACTGCCATAACAATCGAGAATATACCATTCTCTCCATAGTTTTACATAAGCAACTAGTAAGAGCTATAGGACGATAGTTGTTAGGATCCGAATGATCTTTCCTTCATCTTTCCCCTCCCCCTGGTTTAGGAATAGGAACAACAACCGCCTCTCTCCAAGATTGTGGAAAATATCCTGAACACCAAACATGATTAAACAGTGACAACAACACCTTTAAACCCTCAGCTGGCAAATGTTGAATAAATTGATAATGAATGTCATCTGGTCCAGGAGCTGAGTTGTTGGCTTTCAAAATGGCGTCCTTTAACTCATCCATGCTGAAAACGCAGTTATAATCCTCAGAACTATCTGGCACGAAAGAACAAGATTTTGACTCCGCAGATCTTTGATACGCTGGAATTCCTTGCAATAATGATCAGCTGACGAATTGTGTGGTGAATAGTAGCAGCTAACAAGTTAGCAACCTCCTTTTTATTTGTAATAATTGATCCGTTTACTTGCAAACTTTTAATAACTGATGTAGCTGACTTTCCCTTAATCTTACGGATTAATTTCCAGACTTTCCTTGAATTGACCTTAAAAGATAGATTTGAACAAAATTTTTTCCAAGATTCTTTCTTCTTGGTTTTAAAAGTGTACCGACACTTAGCCCTACATGCCTGATGTTTAACTTTGTTTCCCACCATAGGAAATCTAGCAAAAAGTCTTTGAGCACTCTTTCTCTTACCCTTCAAAGTTTTGCACTCTTTATCATACCAAGGGGTCTTAACATCATTAGGTTTATCACGGGACTTGGGAATAGCTTCGTTAGCACTCTCTCTACAATCACTTTAGTGAACTGCAAAACAGGATCATCATAACTCTGCAACAGATTCAAAGGCATTCTACTTAAAATCTGTTGCTGATAAAGACTCCAATCTGCAGAGCGGAGCTTCCATGTTTCCCGAGGGGACTCCTGCAATTGCTTCGTAAAATAAATAAAAATCGGAAAGTGATCACTCCCGCTTAGGTCCGAATGAACTTTGCCACTCTAAGTCCAAAAATAAGGAAGGATCACAAATAGACAAATCCAAGTGAGTCAAGGAACCAAAGGAGAACAAAAGGTCGGTGAGCCTGAATTCAGAAGACAGAGATCATGATCCGATATAAAATCCTCAAGAACTTTCCCTTGGGAATTAGTACAGTTACTTCCCCCCTGTGGAGAATGACCATTCAAGTCACCTAATAAAAGAAATGGACGAGGGAGTTGAGAAATTAAACCATCCAACTGACTCTTTGAAAATCACAAAAGATGGAGACAGATACAAACAGCATATCGTAACTGCCTTGTTTAACGAGATACGAGCAGCCACTGCCTCCAGATCCGTCTGAAGTGGAATATCCGTATAAAGTACCGAATTATGAATATATAAAGCGAAACACCTCTCCTTGAAAAGTCTGCAGAAGCTGGCTTGTGTATGCAGGAGAACCAGTAATCTCATGCTTCTTACTTGCAGTTAAAAGGGTTTCCTGAAGAGCAATTATCAAAGATCTATACTCTGCCAACAATAGCTCAAGGTCCCGACCATTTGCTTTTAACTCCCCTTATGTTCCACTGGAGTATGTCCATGTAAGGGTTATTAAAAGAATATCTATCAGCCCTCTTCCCCAGAAACTTCACTATCCATCAAAGAACTAAAACGGTTCTTCAAGACAAGATCAGAAGCCGATGCTCCTGATAAATTTCTAAGTTGTTTGTTGCCATGCTTGGAATTTGCTCTTACTGGACTGAAACCTGCTGCACCAAATATCTGACTTCGAGATTTTCCCCTAAGAGGATCTGGAGTCCGAAAAGGACGCTCCTCCTCACTGCGTGCCTGTCTCGTATTGCTGTTGTTGACTTGTGAGCGAGGGGACAACTCTTTCCTCCGATCCTTCGATCCTTCACCCCTGACCTCTGGTCCACAGTACTTTGTACAACTGAAACACCTCTTCCCTCACCAGCAGGGACAGAAGCCTGTTGTACATTGCTGGTCGGAACACTATTGCATTTCTGAGTCAAAACCTCAACTGATTGCTCAAGTGTAGTAAGCCGATCCAAAACCGATGACAACAATTCTGTCAATTTCTTCTCCAGAGCAGTGAATGGAGCTGCTCCCAGATCATCACCCGATGACCGGTTCGCAGAATCGTTGACCACCTTCTGTGCATAAGTAGAAGTCGAAGGAGTCCTAGCTTCCACTAATCTTCTAGCCTCAGTAAAGGAACATTTTCTCTCAATCTTTACTTTCTGAATCTCGCATTCCTTTTTCCACACTGGGCAACTTTTTTGAATTTGCTGGATGGTCACCCTTACAATTGACACAGTATACAGCACTGACACAAGATTCCTCATGCTTCTTCTGCCCACAATCACGACAAACCTCCTGACCCCGACGACAAGCTCGCTGGAATGCCCAAAGCGTTGGCACTTGAAACATCGCAAAGGATGGCACAAAAGGCGTAACTTTCACTCGGATATAACCCACTTTGACGAACTCCGGAGGAGATGACATAGCAAAAGTCAAGAATAGCGTGTGTTGGTTTCAATTAAGTCACTTCCTTTAGAGATTTTAACTCTATGGACCTGCAGAGACACACACCCTGGCTTTCCATCTCAGTCCGAATTTCCGATTCAGCAACTCCAGCCAAGTCAGCACATCTGATTACCCCTTTCGAGTAGTTGAGAAAGGGGTGAATGGAAACCTTAACTGTGATCCATGAGCCGAGAACCATCCCTTTTCAGTAGCAACCGAGACGCCGCTTCCGTAGCACAGTTAACAAGGTAGCTACCAGATCGGAGTCTCTTAATCATTTTGAATCCTGTGGACGAGACTCCCTCAAACCACTTGCAAACAGCGAACGGAGAAATCCGAGCAATGGATTCTTTGGGGTCTTTTGCTTCCACTAAAAGGAAGCTTGGCCATGCGTTTTGGATACCCTTTCTCTTTGCCACTTCCCTTATCTCATTATCTGAATCTGAATCTCTATTCGTAATCTCGTCCATACACTTGCCATGTCCATCATCGTTTCTTCTCTTTTTTGTTTGGAGGTATTTGTTTAGAATTCATAATAAGGGGGAAAAAAACTTCACCTCCCCTACTCCCCACCCGCCATCGAGTGCCCACAAAGGCGATGCCCCTAAGCAATCCTCTAAAGGGAAACACCAGGGTTATAGCGAAGGTATACACTGCGTGACACGCGCTCCACCCCATTCACCAGGCTCATGACCAACTGTCGAGAACGAACAGGAGGCCACTCACCTGGCTTCCGGCTTCCGGAGCAAGCAACGTGCCACACAGTTTGACCCATGCCATGCCCACACTGTGGAGGCGACCGATTGACAGCATTTGGGCCCCATGCTGCCCCCCGTCTAGGGAAAGGCCGGGCCAAAGTGGCGTGTTGAGGGGCGCAGATCCCACTCCGGGTCCCTCTCAACCACCAGGACACCCATCATTCCCCCCGACACGGGTCGCACCGCACGGTCAACACGGTGGAGCAAGAGGTCACAGAGAAAACAGAGAAAGTGCTATATAGAAGACTTGTGATGAAAGGAAAAGAATAGGATAACGACCCATAAAGGCAGAAGATAGACGAAACAGAAAACTGCAGATTATTAAGGAGAATTGAAAGAGAAATGCAGGTGAAAGAACCATGGGTAGACAGAAAAAACACAAAAAACAGAGAAAAAGAAAGCCCACCTAAAACAAAGTCCCACCCTCAAGGGGCACAAGAGGGTGACCCTGAGAACTAAAAATAAGACACCCCACCCAGGTCCCCCAGGGCAGACCCATCATATCTGCTGAGTCTCTAGATACAATACCCACACTAGTATTAACACATCGCTTGAAGTTTATAAAGACAAAAGCACAATTGTCTGTTTAACTCCAGCAACACCTATATACATTATTAAAGCACTATAACTTATAAAATAAGTTTACCTCTTTCAAAAAGAAAAAATAAGATCCACTGAAATCTCACGGAAAAGAACTGATAAATCACTGGTGGAAAAGAACTTCTCTCTGATACACATCAAATCAGCACATTCAGTCAAAAAATGATGAACACTGAAAAAGCTGTCACATGCAACACACCATGGAGGGTCTTCCCTTCTGAGTATCCAACTGTGCGTTATATAGCTGTGCCCAATATGTAACCGTGACAAAACCGATTCCTCTTTACGGTTACGTACAATCGATGGGAAAGGGTTGATTAAATCTGGGCAAATTTTTAAACAATTTGTTATGAATTTGGCTAGACCATTCACTCTGCCACAGTTCACGACAATACAAGCTAGATTTATGACGAAGATCTGAGTGAGGAACAAACTGCACAGGCCTCCTAGAAAGACTTGCACCGAGAGCTTGTTTGGCTGCTTTGTCTACCACGGAGTTACCATAGATTCCCATGTGGCTGGGGACCCAACAGAAAACTATATGCTTTCCCGAAGAGACAAGCTGAGTATGAAGATCATGAATATCCGCCAAAACTGGATGTGAAACTTCTCTTGTCGATAAAGCCGACAGTGCCGACAATGAATCCGATAAAATAAGGAAATCGTTCTGATCTGACCTGGACACCGCACTGAGAGCCAGATTTAAAGCCTTCAGTTCAGCAGTATAAACAGATGACCAATCTCGCAATCTTAACAAGGTGGGCTCCTGAAAATTGCTATCACACACAACAATGGCCGCTGCAGCCCTCTCATCTTTTTTAGAACCATCTGTAAAAATCTTGGTAAAATCTTTATAAAGTTCACATTGCTCAAGATAAAGTTGTTTATATGCAGCACTCGAGGTGACCTCCTTTCGAAATTGAGTTAAGTATAAATTAATCTCTGGATTGGCTATTTTCCAGGGAGGTACATCAGTCTGTAATGGACCATCATCAACAGTATCAAGGTCAATGCCAGCTGCCCTGAAGTGGGGCAAAATACGGATACCCAGTGGAGGAATCTCATTTGGCTTTAAGTCATATTTGGCTCTAAAAGGTGGGTTCATGACAATATCATAGGCAGGGTTTTCTGGACTAGCCCTCAGTTTCAGATAATAGTTCATGGAAAGACACAATCTCCTTAGCTCCAAGGGGGTTCTCCAGATTCAACATACAGACTCTCTCTTTGGAGATGTGCGAAATGCTCCCAAAGCAATCCGCAGTCCTTGATGATGAATTGGATCAAGAGCTTTGAGATAAACTTTCGTGCGGATCCATATACCACACAACCATAATCTAGCTTTGGTCTCACCAAAGCCCGATATAATCGCAACAAAGTTCGCCTGTCCGCACCCCAATCAGTGTGACTAATAACCTTTAAAACATTCAAACCTGACTGGCAAGATTGTTTAATGTACTTAATGTGAGGCAAAAAGGAAAGCCTACTATCAAAAATAACCCCCAAAAATTTCACTTGTTTTGGAAACTTTAATTACCTGACCATTGAGACAGATAGCTGGTTCTAAGACCTGAGATCTTTTCCTATGGAAATGAATACACTCTGTCTTATTAGCTGAAAACTTAAATCCATTTTCAGTGACCCACTGCTGAACACGATTAACACACAACTGAAGTTGACGCTCAGCTGCGGCCAAGGTTTTCCCCTTGGCAGAGATAGAGAAATCATCAACAAACAATGACTTATCAATCCCAGACTTTACTGACTGAACGATATTATTAATCTTGAGATTGAACAGGAGCGGAGAAAGGATGCTACCCTGAGGGACACCCATCTCCTGCTCAAAAGGATCTGAGAAGGTAGAATGAAGTCTAACACTGAAATGCCTGTTAGACAAAAAATTAGCAATAAACATTGGTAAATTACCTTTGAAATCAAGTGCCTTCAAGTCCTGAAGAATTCCATACCTCCATGTTGTGTCATACGCTTTTTCTAAATCAAAAAGAATAGAAACTACATGTTCTCCATTATCAAAGCATTCCTGATAAAAGACTCGTATCGAACCAGGTGATCAGTAGTACTGCGGTTGTTCCGAAATCCACACTGGGAAACATCCAATGCCCCAAGACACTCTCTAACTGCCATAACAATCGAGAATATACCATTCTCTCCATAGTTTTACATAAGCAACTAGTAAGAGCTATAGGACGATAGTTGTTAGGATCCGAATGATCTTTCCCTGGTTTAGGAATAGGAACAACAACCGCCTCTCTCCAAGATTGTGGAAAATATCCTGAACACCAAACATGATTAAACAGTGACAACAACACCTTTAAACCCTCAGCTGGCAATGTTGAATAAATTGATAATGAATGTCATCTGGTCCAGGGAGCTGAGTTGTTGGGCTTTCAAAAAAATGGCGTCCTTTAACTCATCCATGCTGAAAACGCAGTTATAATCCTCAGAACTATCTGGCACGAAAGAACAAAGATTTTGACTCCGCAGATCTTTTGATACGCTGGAATTCCTTGCAATAATGATCAGCTGACGAATTGTGGTGAAATAGTAGCAGCTAACAAGTTAGCAACCTCCTTTTTATTTGTAATAATTGATCCGTTTACTTGCAAACTTTTAATAACTGATGTAGTAGCTGACTTTCCCTTAATCTTACGGATACGGATTAATTTCCAGACTTTCCTTGAATTGACCTTAAAAGATAGAGATTTGAACAAAATTTTTTCCAAGATTCTTTCTTCTTGGTTTTAAAAGTGTACCGACACTTAGCCCTACATGCCTGATGTTTAACTTTGTTTCCCACCATAGGAAATCTAGCAAAAAGTCTTTGAGCACTCTTTCTCTTACCCTTCAAAGTTTTGCACTCTTTATCATACCAAGGGGTCTAACATCATTAGGTTTATCACGGGACTTGGGAATAGCTTCGTTAGCACTCTCTACAATCACTTTAGTGAACTGCAAAACAGGATCATCATAACTCTGCAACAGATTCAAAGGCATTTCTACTTAAAATCTGTTGCTGATAAAGACTCCAATCTGCAGAGCGGAGCTTCCATGTTTCCCGAGGGGACTCCTGCAATTGCTTCGTAAATAAATAAAAATCGGAAAGTGATCACTCCCGCTTAGGTCCGAATGAACTTGCCACTCTAAGTCCAAAAATAAGGAAGGATCACAAATAGACAAATCCAAGTGAGTCAAGGAACCAGAAGAGAACAAAGGTCGGTGAGCCTGAATTCAGAAGACAGAGATCATGATCCGATAAAATCCTCAAGAACTTTCCCTAATTAGTACAGTTACTTTCCCCACTGTGGAGAATGACCATTCAAGTCACCTAAATAAAGAAATGGACGAGGGAGTTTGAGAAATTAAACCATCCAACTGACTCTTTGAAATCACAAAAGATGGAGACAGATACAAACAGCATATCGTAACTGCCTTGTTTAACGAGATACGAGCAGCCACTGCCTCCAGATCCGTCTGAAGTGGAATATCCGTATAAAGTACCGAATTATGAAATATAAAGCGAAACACCTCTCCTTGAAAAGTCTGCAGAAGCTGGCTTGTGTATGCAGGAGAAACCAGTAATCTCATGCTTCTTACTTGCAGTTTAAAAGGGTTTCCTGAAGAGCAATTATCAAAGATCTATACTCTGCCAACAATAGCTCAAGGTCCCGACCATTTGCTTTAACTCCCCTTATGTTCCACTGGAGTATGTCCATGTAAGGTTATTAAAAGAATATCTATCAGCCCTCTTCCCCAGAAACTTCACTATCCATCAAAGAACTAAAACGGTTCTTCAAGACAAGATCAGAAGCCGATGCTCCTGATAAATTTCTAAGTTGTTTGTTGCCATGCTTGGAGTTTGCTCTTACTGGACTGAAACCTGCTGCACCAAATATCTGACTTCGAGATTTTCCCCTAAGAGGATCTGGAGTCCGAAAAGGACGCTCCTCACTGCGTGCCTGTCTCGTATTGCTGTTGTTGACTTGTGAGCGAGGGGACAACTCTTTCCTCCGATCCTTCACCCCTGACCTCTGGTCCACAGTACTTTGTACAACTGAAACACCTCTTCCCTCACCAGCAGGGACAGAAGCCTGTTGTTGTACATTGCTGGTCGGAACACTATTGCATTTCTGAGTCAAAACCTCAACTGATTGCTCAAGTGTAGTAAGCCGATCCAAACCGATGACAACAATTCTGTCAATTTCTTCTCCAGAGCAGTGAATGGAGCTGCTCCCAGATCATCACCCGATGACCGGTTCGCAGAATCGTTGACCACCTTCTGTGCATAAGTAGAAGTCGAAGGAGTCCTAGCTTCCACTAATCTTCTAGCCTCAGTAAAGGAACATTTTCTCTCAATCTTTACTTTCTGAATCTCGCATTCCTTTTCCACACTGGGCAACTTTTTGAATTTGCTGGATGGT
>JADBJO010004389.1:215733-216753 GCA_016801955.1 Conus betulinus | reverse complement strand
TCTACTCTCACGCACACACACACACACACACAAACACACACCACACACACACACACACACACCACACTCTCTCCTCTTGCTCTCTACTCTCTCACACACACACAAACACACACACACACACACAACACACACAACACACACACCACACAAACACACCACACACACACACACACACACACACCCACACACACAACACACACACACACACACACACACACACACACACGCCGGAAGCACCCATGCACGCACACCACACCACACACAAACTCTGTTCTCTATGTCTCTCACGCAAACCCCACACACCTCTCGATAGTAGCGATCATGTAGTCTCTCAAACACTGATCAGCGCTTTGGTTGATGGCTATGCGTCCAGAGATCTGATAAGTATTTTCCTTATGACACCTTCATCCTAGCTCGTTTTCTTGCTTGTGTTATTAACTTGTTTGGTTTTTTTCTTTGTTGTTGTTTTGTTTCTGTGTAAGCTTCAAGCCCCCTCCTTACGTATTTTGGAATCGTGATTTAGCCGGCGTAGTGTTGCGAAGCTGCAGAGACTGAGTCTCTCTTCATGAATAACTTGTCCACCTCAACTCAGGCAGAGGGATTGTATTCTTTGACAATCTTAGTAATGTCGCTATATAGCCCAGCCGACCGCAAAGAGCCATAGCAGGGCTGTCACCGCATTGAGGTCAACTCACATGCCAATAAAAAAAAAAAAATTAACTCACAAAACTCTTTAAAACACAACTTCTAAAATCGCACCGGAAAGTTTGTTAAAAAAAATCTTTCCTCTTGCTAATCACATCTGACAACTTTTCACTTTCCTCCTCACTGACACGTAGAAACATGTGCTGGTACTGGCTGGGTGTACAATATGCGCAATTGCTTAGTCGCGGAGCCGGCGTGAGTGAGCTCTCCCTCTGGAGGGCGCCACCACGTCCGTCCAACGACAGCCCCCATGGACTCGCCGATACCGGTGACCCCGACGGAACCAAAACCAAGGCCCACAGACGTGGAGAGAGG
>JADBJO010004389.1:203233-210733 GCA_016801955.1 Conus betulinus | reverse complement strand
TTTCTCGTCGTCGTCGTCGTCGAGTCGTCGGCGTCATAATCATCCATCATCATCATCATCATCATCATCCTCATCATCATCATCATCATCATCATCATCATCTTTCATTGACAAAAACTGATCTGTGTATATGGTGGACATCAGTCGAGAGATGGTTATTTCTTTTTGGTGGACCCTAACCCTGACTTGTTGTATGTATTCATCATCATCATCATCATCTCATCATCATCATCATCATCACCATCATCATCATCATCATCATCATCATCATCGCCGTCGTCGTCATCGTCGTCGTCGGTCATCGTCATCATCTTTCATTGACAAAAACTTGATCTGTATATATGGTGACCATTAGTCGAGAGATGGTTATTTCTTTCTGGCGGACCCTAACCCTGACTTGTTGTATGTATCATCATCATCATCATCATCATTCATCATCGTCGTCGTCTCGTCGTCGTCGTCGTCGTCGTCGTCGTAATCATCATCAGCATCATCATCATCATCATCATCATCATCATTCATCATCATCATCAGCAATCGTCGTCATCGTCGTCGTCGTCATCGTCGTTCGTCGTCGTCATGGCTTTCAAACATTTGCAGTCACACCTATTCCCTGTCTAATGTAGGGATCGTTTTTTCGTTCGATCTTAGCGAGGTCTGCGCTCTCCCCAAAGTCCATCTAGTTTTATATCACCCACACACACACACACCACACACACACACACACACACACACACACACACACACACCACACATCGTAGTCGCGCGCGCGTATATATATATATATATATATAGATATATCTATATATATATATATATATATATATATATATATATATATATAGATATGTACGTACATTTTTTCTCTCGGATTTTTGTAACACAATTCTTCAGTGTTTACCTTCCATGCCTCAGTGCAGGGTCAAATGATTTGTGTCTTGATTCTGATGCTGGACTATGAACATGAACAAGTACTGATAGCAGTTTTCATTCTGTGCGAAGTACCTCTGATGGTTTTCAGAATCCATTGGAATAGTGAGCCTTTGTATCTGTGAAATACACAAACGTGGCAGCTGTTATCTGGCGGTGGTTGTCATGCCTGGTCAAGGCACATTGCACAGTGTGGCCTGTTGTTCTGTCTCAGCACAAGGCACATTGCACAGTGTGCCTGTTGTTCTGTTCAGCACAAGGCACATTGCACAGTGTGGCCTGTTGTTCTCTGTCTCAGCACAAGGACATTGCAACAGTGTGGCCCTGTTGTTCTGTTGTTCTGTCTCAGCACAAGGCACATTGCACAGTGTGGCCTGTTGTTCTGTCTCAGCACAAGGCACATTGCACAGTGGGGCCTGTTGTTCTGTCTCAGCACAAGGTACATGCACAGTGTAGCCTGTTGTTTCTGTCTGAGCACAAGGCACAATTGCACAGTTTGTAGCCTGTTGTTCTGTCTGAGCACAAGGCACAATGCACAGTGTAGCCTGTTGTTCTGTCGCAGCACCAGTGAGATCTGTACAGCTGACACTCAACGCCCAGAACTCACTGCTGGAGGTGAATGAGAGCCAGTCCACAGACGTGGTCTTTGACTGCACTGCCGGCTTTGCAGACCTTCACCCGACTTGCTGCTGGTACGTGATTAGTTTTGCGACAGTTCGCTAAAGTGGATTGCTAAACAAAAGGATTTAGCAACCCGAAGTGTAAGAGTAATTCAAAACGTGCGCCGATGGGAACGTAGGAAAAAAAAGGAAAGAAAAAAGAAACAGAAAGTCGCGTCACCAGAGCGTAAAAAAATCGACCCGAACACATGACGATTTAAGCAAGCAAACGCGCTTTTAACCATTTGGTCTTTTGCAGGAAGACAAAGGAGAAAGACATGCAAGAAAAAAAAAAATGAAAGAAGTAGGTGTCTCACCCTCCCCCCACCTCCTCCCTTCATGTCCTGCTGTTTTACACCCCTGAGTTATTGTAATGCTTTTGACATTAAAATAGTAACACACCTTCTCTTTAGAATAAGTTCAGTCTAACATTTAAACGATGGTTCACTCAACTACATCCCAAACATTGTTGTTTCTTTAATTTTGTTCTAAGACTTTAAATCCAAGATTAAAATGCAATTCCAGCTTAAACCAACTAATAGTTTTACCCAGGGATGGGTACGGGGGCATCTTGATTATAATTGTTATATACTTCTTTCATTTTAATCTAAAATCAGATGACAATATTACTGAACTTAATCAATACCTCTGCACCTTTTGCTGTCTTAGTTTTAAGTGTATTCGTCCTGTGTTAAGATTTGTGAGTCTGTAATTTGAGAAATGGAAATGAAATGTAAAGTCAACCTTGGCGGTCGATTCTGTCACAGTGCTTTACCTTCTCTTTGGAATTTTCACGTGAATGCTGATGAGCGAATCGCTGTGCGAAAAATGATTAAGAATTGAAACAGAACTTATCAGTAAGCTGTAGTGTAACTAAATTATTCAGAGCACAGTGTTGGGATGGATCATTCACATGCCCTCCCCTCACAGTTCTAATTGTCTGAAGTCCACCCTAAACATTCTTTCATCACAAAGGGCCTAGTTGCATTTTAAACTCGGCTATGTTTACACGTTCGACAGCTCATATAAATGGTCTTTCCAACACTATGTTCTAAATAATTTAAATCAAATAGCAGCTAACAAGCAAGTCTTGTTTACTTTCTTGATTAAATGGAATATTACCAGGGGATGTCTTGTTGGTTAATCAGCATATGCTGATGTTTGTATTAAAGAAATCAACGGTTACATGCCCTTGTAACCGATGGAGGTAAGAAAATATTACTTTTCACATGGCAGCTGTACAGAGTTCACAAAATGATGTTTTATACACCATATTAGATAACACGCAGTGAACAGACGTAAAGCTGGACACAAAAAGGAGAGAGAGAGAGAGAGAGAGAGAGAGAGAGAGAGAGAGAGAGAGAGAGATTTCTCTTTTCAGTCAGACGATCAGGGAAGGGAAGTCGCGAGGTTAACCGGAGGGAGTATTGACGTCACCGGGCAGCAGTCTGTGCTGACGCACACTATGAGAAACGTGCGGTGTGAGAACAGTGCCGTTTACACCTGCACAGCTGATAACGGTGTGGCCAAAGCGGGTGTTCTCCACGGCTACACTGCGAGTCCTGTGTAAGTCGCGAATTATGAAGCTTGATATTTATGTCTGCGTTAAGTCTTTCCAGCAATACTGTCTCTATAAGTCATTGCATAATGTTTGTACAGAAAACGAACTGCATGTAATATTTTTTCCTCTTAGCAGCAACGAAGGAATCTGCATTGCATTTGACATCGTGATACTGTCTTCTGTTGAATTCAAACCCCGGATTTAAACCCTTGTCTACTCCTTTACTAACCCACCATCTTTTAACCAGTCTCAACGTCCTGTGCAGGTCCAATCTGATTCCTCCTCACCCTCCCTTTTCTATTCATTACCTGACCCCAATGCGCTTGAGGTTGTTCTCCCAGGTAGCCATGGTTTCCTTGAAGCACGACTAAAACCCTCAGAGCTATCAGAAGAATGGTGGCAGACATTTAAAGAAAAACAAAAAAGAAGCGAAAGGAGACAGTAAATTACGTGGGAAGAGAAAATATTAACAGGGCTGCACACATATAAACGCAAACATAGATAATAAATCGTACACCCAGAACTTTTTTTTCTTCTTTCGGTTTGATTGAATACTCTGCGCTCATTTTTTTTTAAATGCTTTTGGTGTCTTTTGTAAGTGGTCATGGTTGCGTACAACAATTTGATGTGGCAGGTGAGTGTGAATGTTTTCTTTCCAACATCATCTACGATGTGAGTCAAAGTGTTTTTACAGCCAAGTTTCACCGTTCAGCCACTTGTCGATTAAAACGAGGGGGTCGTGGTGGTTTCGTTTGTTCATATACATGAAATAATGTGTAGAAATCTATTTCCTTCTGCAAACCGTCTCAGAATAGTCAGAGTCTATATCTTTTTTCTTTTTTTTCTATGAGTTAGTTTTCCCAGGTCAGCTGACGATGATGTAGCACGGGTAACTCCAAGAAATCGACAGAACCAGATTAGAGTTACTCCATGACAGCTGTTCTACACAGAAATGTGACACAGAACTGATTAAAACTAAAGTAAATTTGGAATTGGGAAAATTCAGTCTAGAAAATTCTTTGTACCCAAAGTCTTTATCACCTTATGAGGAATGAAATTAAAGGTAGCTGGACAGTCGTTAAAAAATCCTCTAAAGTTTACTCAAGTATTGGGATCTTTTTGTTTACAACATGCAGTTGCAACATTCGTAGGCTGTGATTTAACTTTCAAACGTAGCCTTTCCTCTTTCCCAATCCCCCTTTTATGAAAACCGTCTCTCCTCTCATTTTTTTTTTTCTGATTTGAGTTTTCTTTCCATTGTGATGGCCCGAATTTGTTTTATAACACAATGCACATAGCCCTACTAAAGATAAATGCAGATTCATTACATTCATCTGAGTCAAAATCTGAGTTCATATATTCAAGAGAAAATGTCATCTGTCTGTACAGTCTGTTTGATTAGAGACAGTAAGAAGGTCAAGGACAGGCATCTGACTTTACAGAATTTGTACCAAACTGGGCTGTCTTCTAGTCTGAGCAGAATAGAGGAGGGAAGGAGGGGGGGGGGGGGGGGGGGGGGGGGGGGGGGGGGTTTCAAGATATTGCAGACGAGAGACGTACAGTGATTTAAAGTGGATAACTATGAATTCAGACCAATGGCAAACACACAGACCCAGGCTTGGGTAGACCAGCACATGTGACACTGGGAGAGGACGCCATATTTTCGTTATCATCATAGAAACAATGTTGAGAACTCTGAAAATAAATTCTGACTTCAACGATAAAAACGTATGGATTTTTCTATGTGTGGTGTGTTTTAGTGCAGGTAGAGTGTTCAAGAGTGTTATCAGGGGAAAGTATATATCTGTGAAGTAAAGAGGAGAAACCACCTGAGATAGTGACTGGATTTTAGACACAGGATGACACTCATTCAGTGAAACAGAACGATGTTAAGCAATATAAGTCAGATTGAACTGGGTACTCAAATAAAAATGTATGCCAGGAGAAATAAAGAAGACCAAAGCGTTTTAACAATGGCTGACCTCAGTAGAACAAGATCTATGTTCTAGCATGGGGCTGCGTTTCATTAAAAAACAAAACAAAAAAAAACACGGACTTTTGTGGTCGGATGATTGCAACATAAGTGCAGGAAAAGACATCAACATGCAAGAAACCAACTAATGGCCATTGAATGTCAGGCATTACGTTTTAGGTATATATATATATATATATATATATATATATATATATATATATATATATATATATATATATATATATATATATATATATAGATAGATAGATAGATAGATAGATAGCTAAATAGATAGATAGATAGATGTATATAATGTGCGTGTGTGTGTGTGTGTGTGTGTGTGCGCGCGCGCGCGTGCGTGTGTAGGTGTGCACGCGCGCATGTGTGTGTGTATGTGTGTGTGTGTATGCATAGTCAGCTTACATGATTCATACACATGCACAAACTAGGTGAAATGCGGATAGCCGGCGACAGCTTTGATTCCCAGGAAGACGGGGTGCCAGTGCTGGATGCCAGCGAAGGAGAGGGACAACTTCACTTTCAGGTCCTCACCACAGAAACTCCACGCACCGCCAGCTTCCTCTTCCTGGGATCCAACCGCACGGGCCCTGGCTATCCTCCCACACTGGGACTTCTCAGGTCAGACAGCATGTCCACTATCCATCTTTCAAAGTCCACAACACTTTATGGCCCCGGCAATCCACAGGGAGCAGTCAATGTCAAGTCAAGTCGTCAAGAGGCAAGCCATGGACTAGATACTGACTGCTACCGAGGCACTTCAGTGGTGTTCAGTGGCGCCTGTTCCGATCCAACATACACAGGACACCACCTACTAAGCCCCCTACTGACGACAATAATTGCTTAGTGGCGGAGCCGGCATGAGTGACCTCTCCCTCCGGAGGACGCCACTAAGTCCGTCCAAAGACGGCCCTCATGACTTTGCCGATACCGCTGAGGATGATGAACATGATGCTATGGATGTCCATTCGGTCTGAGACTACATGACAGGGCTGCACTATGCACTTTTGAACAGTGTTTCATTGTCCTGAGATTGACATGTGAACAGTGTTTCATTGTCCTGAGATTGACATGTGAACAGTGTTTCATTGTCCTCAGAATGACTTGTGACCAGTGTTTCATTGTCCTCAGAATGACTTGTGAACAGTGTCTCATTGTCCTGAAATTGACATGTGACCAGTGTTTCATTGTCCTCAGAATGACTTTGTGACCAGTGTTTCATTGTCCTCAGAATGACTTGTGACCAGTGTTTCATTGTCCTCAGAATGACTTGTGACCAGTGTTTCATTGTCCTCAGAATGACTTGTGAACAGTGTCTCATTGTCCTGAAATTGACATGTGACCAGTGTTTCATTGTCCTCAGAATGACTTGTGACCAGTGTTTCATTGTCCTCAGAATGACTTGTGACCAGTGTTTCATTGTCCTCAGAATGACTTGTGAACAGTGTTTCATTTGCCACAGATTGACTTGTGAACAATGTTTCATTGTCCTCAGATTGACTTGTGAACAGTGTTTCATTTTCCTCAGAATGACTTGTGACCAGAGTTTCATTGTCCTCAGATTGACTTGTGAACAGTATTTCATTGTCCTCTGACTGACTTGTGACCAGTGATTCTTTGTTCTTAGATTGACTTGTGAACAGTGTTTCATTGTCCTCAGATTGACTTGTGAACATGCGACAGTGTTTTCTTTGTTCTTAGATTGACTTGTGAACAGTGTTTCATTGTCCTCAGATTGACTTGTGAACAGTGCTTCTTTGTTCTCAGAATGACTTGTGAACAGACATGCGTTCATGTTGTCCTCCGAACAGACAAGTGTTTCTTTGTTCTCAGAAAGCTTGTGAACAGACAAGTGTTTGTTCTCAGAAAGAAAATGTGAACGGCCACGTGTTCGCTTGTTCTTAGAATGATCTGTGAACAGACCAGTATTCATTTGTCCTGAGAATGGGTTGTGAACAGATAAGTATTTATTTGTCCCCAGAATAAGCTATGAACTGTGTTTCTTTGTTCTTAGACTGACTTGTGAACAGTGTTTCATTGTCATCAGATTGACTTGTGAACAGTGCTTCTTTGTTCTCAGAATGACTTGTGTGAACAGACATGTGTTCATGTTGTCCTGCGAACAGACAAGTGTTTTATCGTCCTTAGAATGACCTGTGAACAGAAAGTGTTTGCTTTGCCTTTAGTGTGACCTGTGAACAGAAAGTGTTTGTTTGTTTTGCCTTCAGTGTGACCTGTGAATAGAAAGTGTTTGTTTTGCTTTCAGTGTGACCTGTGAACAGAAAGTGTTTGTTTTGCCTTCAGTGTGACCTGTGAACAGAAAGTGTTGTTTTTGCTTTCAGTGTGACCTGTGAACA